>JBBBDQ010001878.1:902500-1152500 GCA_037127315.1 Ascarosepion bandense
ATCTTTTGCAACTTTTTCATATCTATCTATCTATCTATCTATCTATCTATCTATCTATCTATCTATCTTCGTCCATTCAAATATATCTTTTGCAACTTTTCATATCTATCTATCTATCTATCTATCTATCTATCTATCTATCTTAGTATTGATATATATGTCTATTTTCCTTTAAATTTCACTTGTTTTTATATCTATCTATCTATCTATCTATCTATCTATCTATCTAACCCAGCCTTTTCTATCTATCTATCTATCTATCTATCTATCTATCTATCTATCTATCTATCGATCGATCGATCTATCTATCTATCTATCTATCTATCTATCTATCTATCTATCTATCTATCTATCTATCTCAGTCTCTTCATTATCTATCTATCTATCTATCTATCTATCTATCTATCTATCTATCTATCTATCTATCTATCTCAGTCTCTTCATTATCTATCTATCTATCTATCTATCTATCTATCTATCTATCTATCTATCTATCTTCGTCCATTCAAATATATCTTTTGCAACTTTTTTCCTATCTATCTATCTATCTATCTCTATCTATCTATCTATCTATCTTCGTCCATTCAAATACTTATCTTTTGCAACTTTTTCATATCTATCTATCTATCTATCTATCTATCTATCTATCTATCTATCTTCGTCCATTCAAATATATCTTTTGCAACTTTTTCATATCTATCTATCTATCTATCTATCTATCTATCTATCTATCTATCTATCTATCTTAGTATTGATATATATGTCTATTTTCCCTTTAAATTTCACTTGTTTTTATATCTATCTATCTATCTATCTATCTATCTATCTATCTATCTATCTATCTATCTATCTATCTATCTAACCCAGCCTTTTCATATCTATCTATCTATCTATCTATCTATCTATCTATCTATCTATCTATCTATCTATCGATCGATCGATCTATCTATCTATCTATCTCAGTCTCTTCATTATCTATCTATCTATCTATCTATCTATCTATCTATCTTAGTATTCATATATATGTATATTTTTCCTTTAAATTTCACTTGTTCTCATCTCTATCTATTCATCAATCTATCTATATCTATATCTATATATATTTGTTTCTTCAAATCTATTTTTCGTGATTTTTTCATATCTATCTATCTATCTATCTATCTATCTATATATATATATATACACTCCTGATCAAAAATTTAAGACCACTTAAAAATCTTTTTTACAGATAGATTTTAAACTCCTACCACTTAAGGTTACCAATACTACAATCTAAAAGGTTATGGAAACAAAAAGCTACATTCCAAATGTTTTATTTAGAAATTTACATTTTTATAAAATGAAGCGATTTACGCATGATCAAAATTATAAGACCAGGGGTATAAATTGTTAGATCTATGGTAATTCCAGTGTTTTTAGTTCAGTTACAGATTAGCAATCACTGCGTAAAGGTGTTACCATTCCTAAAGCAATTAAACTTACCAAAGTTGAGCGTTCTCGAATTCTAGAATTCCATAAGCAAGGTTTGTTACAGCGGGCGATCGCAGTTAAGGTGAATCGCAGTAAAACTTTGATTTGCAACTTTCTAAAGAACAGTGAGAATTATGGAAAAGCAAAATCCTCTGGTAGACACCCAAAATTTCTCCTGCATTGAGTAAGAGAATAAGACGGGTTGTTATGAACGAGGGGGGGACTTTCTTCTAGTCAAATTAAAGCAGTCACAGATGCTGATTGCAGTCCCGTAACCATCAGACGACACTTACGACAAAAAGGCATGGTAAATAAAAAGCGTAAACAAATTCCTCGGCTGCTTCCACATCCCAAGGTGGACCGATTAAAGTTTGGTTGTGAATACCAAACATGGGACGTTGAGAAGTGGAAGAAAGTCCTGTTTTCTGATGAGAAAAAATTCAATCTAGATAGTCCTGATGGCTTCAAAAGATATTGGCATAACAAAAACATGCCTCCTGAAATTTTCTCCACACGTTGGTGGAGGGTCCCTAATGGTATGGGGTGCCTTTTCTTACAGAGGGACGATGGAGCTCCAGGTGGTGCAGGGTTGTCAAACAGCGGCTGGTTATGTTAGCATGCTACAAAAAGCATCATTGATGATGGAGGGCCATCTTTTGTGTGTGGATGGATGGTTATTCCAACAGAATAATGCTGCAATCCACGCTGCAAGACGGACCTTGACCTTTCTACAAGAAAATGGGGTCCATCTCTTGGGACATCCTGCATGCTCACCAGACTTGAACCCAATTGAAAATGTTTGAGGATGTATGACATGAGATGTTTATCGAAATGGCAAACAATATTCAACAAATAATGAACTTCGTGAAGCCATTTTCAGAAGCTGGAGTAACCTCCCCCGCACCTTAATGGAAACGCTTATTTCTAGCATGCCCGACAGAATTTTTAAAGTCATCAAAAGCAGTGGAGGTAGAACTCATTATTAAATTTGGTTGTTGAATGTTTTCATCTACTTTTTGTACAATTTCGTAGAATGTTTTGTCTCTGGTCTTATAATTTTGATCATGTGTAAATCGCCTCATTTTATAAAAATGTAAATTTTTTAATAAAATGTTTGGAATGTAGCTTTTTGTTTCCATAACCTTTTAGAGTGTAGTATTGGTAACCATAAGTGGAAGGAGTTTAAAATCTATACATAAAATATATATTATTTTAAACATTTTTAAGTGGTCTTAAAATTTTGATCTAGAGTATATATATATATATATATATATATATATATATATATATATATTCATTATTTATCTCATTTTCTTTTCATCTGGGATTTACATTTCATTATAGATCTGTGTATCTCTGCCATTTTATATTCATATCTATCTATCTATCTATCTATCTATCTATCTATCTATCTTAGTATTCATATATATGTGTATTTTTCCTTTAAATTTCACTTGTTTTCATATCTATCTATTTATCTATCTATATATATATATATCTATATATATTCGTTTCTTCAAATCTATTTTTCGTGATTTTTTCATATCTATCTATCTATCTATCTATCTATCTATCTATCTATCTATCTATCTATTCATATATGTGTATATTTTTCCTTTAAATTTCACTTTTTCATATCTATCTATCTATCTATCTATATTCTTTTCTTCAAATCTATTTTTCGTGGTTTTTTCATATCTATCTATCTATCTATCTATCTATCTATCTATCTATCTATCTATCTATCTATCTATCTAATTTTCTTCCTCGTGTAACTAATAGCAACAGTGACTATACATAAAAAAGAATAACACTATCATTTTATACAAAAGTCAAATACATAGTAACTATTACCAAC
The DNA here is from genome assembly GCA_037127315.1 of Ascarosepion bandense. Taxonomy (NCBI): domain Eukaryota; kingdom Metazoa; phylum Mollusca; class Cephalopoda; order Sepiida; family Sepiidae; genus Ascarosepion; species Ascarosepion bandense. The sequence goes on from JBBBDQ010001878.1 coordinate 905,829, forward strand.
ATGAATCTTCACTTAGAAGCATTATAAAAAATCCATAACCCTAGTTGATAAAAAAAGGAATTAAATTAATAATCTATTATAAAAAAAAACAAAAAAACATTTAAAACCGCTATAGTCATTATCAAAAATAAAAAATTCTCCTGCAAAATTTAAATGACAGAAAACCAATTTTATTTACAAATTTACATGTCCCTTAAGGAACTGTTCCTGCCCAATACAAATTCTACTGGATGGACATACTAGAACATGTTTAACTAGAAGACTCACATTACTTCTCTCTGATCATAGCTCTATTAGATCTTATTTAAATACATATAGAGATCTACAAAATACTATCCATAACAAACTTGTCGATAATATAAATAGAATCTTCTTCTACAAGAAGCAGGCGATCATAGACTTCCACTTGACACTGTCCCTTGTCGCTCTCAATATTTTTCTCTTGGTATCTTTCCTAAACCCCGCTACGCTATATATTTGCTCAAACCTGTCAAGTATATCTCGTGCTGCTTTCCCGTATCTCTCTTTCCTTTCCTTCTATTCGTCATGTGAGTATTAAATTCTCCAGGTCCCCCTTCCTCATTACGTGTTTCAAGAACATCATCTGTCTTTTCCTGATGTTAAGTATGATTTTTCTTCACGTTTTGATACTCTCAAAAACACCTCAACGTTGCTCACGTGCTCAGTCCATATTATCCTCAGCATCCTTCTGTAAAACCAGATGTATTCTGCCCCAAGCTTCTTCATTCTTGATGTGATCATCCAGCATTCACTGAAGGACAGATATCACATAGCAATCCAACACTTTGTTTCCAAAGAGGTTTTCCCGTTTCTCAGTACGTTTTTTTTAAAATCATGTCACCGCAAGCAAGGCATTCCACTGCCACTATAGCGCAGGGGGTTACACAGGGCGATAGACGAGTTAAGATGTACATAGGGGAAGAGGTTTTTTTTAATCATATCACCCCAAGCAAGGCGATAACGCCACTGATGCGCAGGGGCTACGTAAGGGTAAAAAGAATGAAAAAGAGAAAGCCGGAAAATATCTACTCCAACTGAAAAAAAAATAAAGAGAGAAAAGAGTGAAAAGATTGGAAAAGAGAAAACCGGAAACTACATCCTAAACAGGGAACAAGGGATGAACCTCTACATCTGTTCAATAGATGTGGGTGGAGTGTGAACCGGGCGATAGTTTAGTCTACTGAAGAGAATGGGAGGATTAGTGTGTTAGGAGGTGTCTATTGACCTTACATTTAAACTCCTGGAGGTTATAGCCGTCGGGGAAGCAAGCATGCGGAAGGGAATTCCACAGGCGGGAAGTGCGAGAAAAGAAGCTGTTGGAGTAGAAATTGCGGTTACATTTCATCGGTTTCACTGTAAAAGGGGGGGCTAGTTGCCAATCTAGTATCTCGTGTAAACTCACACCTAGGGGGCACCAGTGATTTAAGTTCATCAGAGCAGAAGCCATGAAAGTATTTATAGAAGAGGCACAGGGAAGCCACGTCACGCCGGTGGGAGAGTGACTGCAGGCGGTCAGCTAAGTCGGTATCAATCAAGTTACAGATTCTTCGCTGTATTTTGTCAAGAAGCTCGAGGAGAATAGTAGGGGCACCCGACCAGATGTGGCAACAGTATTCAAAACACGGGCGGATGGAAGATTTGTATAAGTGCAGGATAGATTCAGGCGGAAAGAATTTCCAGGCCCTGCATAGAGAGCCAACTTTCATAGCAGCGGATTTAGCAATGGATTCGACGTAGTCATTCCACTTGAGGTCCGCTGAGAGTGTCTGGCCAAGCAGGCGTAGTGTTTTACTCTCCGGGAGGCATGCCTGTTCCATGCTAATGAGAGGGAGGTGCGGTCGTCTGTGGTGGTTAATTGACAGCAGCTTCGTTTTGGAAGAATTGAATTTTACGAGCCATTTCCTACCCCAATCCACCACGGATTGGAGGTCCTTTTCAAGCTCAGCCGCGAGGTTCGGCTTATCATCAGCACCAGATTTGTGATCGAGGCGAGCGTATACTGTGGTATCATCGGCGTACATGCCTACTTGTGATCTTATGGCATCGGGGAGATCATTGATGTCGCTGGTTAATTTTTTAAAATTCATCGTTGGCCATGCCAATGCGTCTTTGGATCTCAGCATCGCAATTTTCGTCCTCTGTCGAAACACTTCCCAGGTATTAAACTTTTTCTACTTGGTTTATTTTAGATTCTCTGACGTGTAATTGACATTTTGTGGTCTTTTTTTTTTTTTTTTTTTTTTTTTTTTTTTGCTGATGACCATACAATCAGTTTTCTTGAAGTTTATGTTCAGTTTTCTCATTTTATTTTGTTACTTTCTGCAAGAATTATTGCAATTTCCTTTCCGTGTCTGCTACCAACACTGTGTCATTCGCGTACCTTTCACTGGGTTAATTTTTTATTCATTCCCCGAAGGCCTTTACCCCTTCAAATCTTTCCAAAACATCCTTATTTCCGTGCAAATGTGTATGCTGAAATCAAATCTATAGAAGAAACCTAACTTCATTGAAAAAAATCGAACTTTATCTCACCCCTAACAACCGTTCTCATACCTGATTAAGTGCAGAATGACTTTAGGCGTAGGATGCTTATTTCGGCCAATTTACTTCCTTAACGCAATTACTACGCGATTTGTTTTGTTTCGGAATTATTTACAGACTTCACATTATTCGGACTGTTGTCCTCAACTTCGTTGCCATTTGTACGACGTTTAATAATAGATCATTCTATTTGTCTATATTTCTGAGATAAGGTAGTATTTACAGTATTTACATTATTCGGACTATTGTCCTCATCTTTGTTGCCATTTGTACGAGGTTTAATAATACATTTTATTTGCCTATATTTCTGAGATGAAATAGTATTTGCAGTATTTAAATTATTCGGACTGTTGTCCTCATCTTTGTTGCCATTTGTACGACGTTTAATAAAAGGTCATTCTATTCGTCTATACTTTTGAGACGAGTTAGTATTTACTGTATTTACATTATTCGGACTATTGTCACACGTACCTGACCACATGTGGAAGGAGAAAAGGGGATCACTGACCCCTATGTGATGAAGTTGAAATAATAGATAGAGAACGCCATTGGAATCTACGTAAACTTAAGGAATCAGCACATATGCTAGGCTTCAAAAATCTCCTAAGCTGATCAAGTATAGAGATTAACACACTTTAGATGAGTACAATTGTCTGAATAATGAATAATGTTACATGTTAGATGTTCTTAATTTAGATGAGGTCTCGATGTGTGTTCTATTTACAGAGCCAAAACAATCTACTAATTTATATATTTTTCTAAACATATACTGTTAAATATAAGAGACAATGAATGTCTACTACGTTTAATCACGAGCCGTTCTAAACGTCATATTTTGGCTTTAATTTCAGTTGAAAATAAAGACAAAAATTCTCCAACATTTGGAGAATTTTTTTATTAATTTGCTTCTAAGCTTTCGGCTCACATGAGCCATCTTCAGAGAGGTTATTAAGACGGTAATACAATAACATCCACCATTACCAACGATTTTATTTGGTGTTGACATAAAACTCCGCTTGGCAACGGCAATGGTTACCAAAAATAACAAACGCAGTTCTCAAATTGATCAGATTACAAATAAACAACATTTCTCTGAAAAACATAAACATGTAGGTAATATCAGACAGATTTTGGTCAACAATACGGTGATCCTTACTCATACACATAGTAAGAGGAACCTTCAGATATTGGAGGCCATGTACATCAAATCTAAACAACCAACACTTAAAATCACCTTTAAATCCGGAAATAACATATTACATTGCATTTGACTACATGGTTTTGTTGTCATTACGCGCTATCCCGCGGTGTGACGTCATAGAACCACATTCCAAATTTAAGGACTTCGTTTGTTATTTTTGCTGCCTCGAAACACTAAATTTAATTTATATATATGAACCTACAGTTCAACTCTTTAACTCATATTTAATATACTATTTACATCGAGCCCTCCAACTTGATCAGTTTTAATATTAATAAACTCAATATTGATAGGATCAGGTTTTTTGGGATTTACCTATTTGCTCATTTTTTGGGGATTTAAAATCTATCGCCCGGTTCACACTCCACCCACGTCTATAGGACAGGAGTAGAGGCTCATCCCTTGTTCCCTGTTCAGGATGTGGTTTCCGGCTTTCACTTTTCCAATCTTTTCACTTTTTTCGTTTATTTTTTTTAAATTGGAGTAGATAGACTGAACTATCGCCCGGTTTACACTCCACCCACGTCTATTGAACAGGTGTAGAGGCTCATCCCTTGTTCCCTGTTTAGAACGTGTTTTCTGGCTTTTTCATTTCCAATCTATTCACTCTTACGTAACCCCCTGCACAACAGTGGCCTTACCGCCTTGCTCAGAGTGATATGATTACAATATATATATATATATATATATATATATATATTAAAAATTATGGAGATCAGCCGATTACGCCACCATTGCTTCAATCTTTCAATATACTGATATCGTAACGGTTTATTTGTGAATGCAAAACAGGAATTTGGAAACAGGAAGATTAAAATAAGGCTTGGAGTGAGTCAAGATTAGAGAAATAGTATTGTACCAGGTCAGCACTAATAATATTGCAGATTTCATTAAGAAAAGTACATACCAGATGAACAAGAACAGATGTGGCAGTAGTTTTCAAAGGAAATACAAATGATGGATTTTTATAATGTAAAAATGGTTTCTGGTGAGAAAGAATATCTAATAAGACACAGTGAAATCATTTTTCTATCAGCATTTCTAGAAGTGATTCAATAGATAAAAGTGCGTATTTACGTTCCCTTGATTTTAATTTATATATATATATATATATATATATATATATATATATATATATATATATATTATAATCATATCACCCTAAGCAAAGCATTTTACTGCTATTATTTTGCAGGGGGGTTACATAGGAGGAAAGATATGACAAAGAGTGACAGGTTATAGGGGGTGTCAGAAAGTGGGTAAGAGAAGGATGAGAATACTAATAAGTGTGGAGTGGACGGAGAAGGGAGCATGAGAAAGAGGATGCAGGTTAATGAGACAGGAGATGACTATTGTTTTCACATTTAAATTCTTGGAGATTATAGCTGTCGGTAAGCAAGTGAATTTCCGTTTACAATTGACTGGTTTCCTAGTAAGAGGGTGGGACCTAGTTGCTGATCTTGTGGCTCGAGTAAATTTATATATAGGAGACACCAGTGTATTAAGTTCATCCTTATATAATTTTACAAGCAGTATAGCCCGGCGTTGCCCGGGTGTAATGAAAGCTTTAAAACTAATCCATGGTCCTGGATCTAAGACTCTTTGGACGTTACAACGAAAGACTAAAAAGCAATAGTTGTTTCCAGTTAAAGCGAAACTGTAGACTGAAAGAAAAATGAATGGATGTAAGTCAAATTTTGATTTCCTGGTATCGCTATCAAATAAGTTTTTTGTCGTAAACTGAATTTTGAAGGCTAAATATGACCTCTGAGTAAATGGTATCATGGCTGAGACTAAGAACTACAATTATACCTACTTAGAGCCAAACCCGAAGCAAAAACTAAAATAAAAGGGCTGAAAAATTACAGGCATACAGGCAGATAAACAGACATACACACAAACATCTTGCCTTTTATATATATATATATATATATTATCTATTTTCTGCCATTTTGTAAGAACTGCAACCTTGAAACTTCTGAATATCGTTTCTTATGTTTTTGTCTATGAGTGTATCAAATTTGATTAAAATCGGATCATTTCTTCCAAAACCCGATTTTTTCGATTATAGATTTTCGATATTTTTCGGGGGTACCTCGACACAAAACCTAGCTAAGAACATTCGCAGACGCTTATAGTACAACTGTGTAAATTTTCAAGAAAATCGGTTCAGCCGTTTCGGAGTCTATAGGTAACGGACACACACACAGACATACACAGAGAGACAAAGTTCCATTGATAAATAAGTTTAGATTTAGATAACAGCTTGTTAGTATTAGATACATAATGAAATTCGACATTTGACATTTAACCCTTACTGAGACTCGAACGTTGGCTGCTATCGGCGAATACAGAGGTCTCTAGCGAAGTTTTCCCCGCCTGTGCGTGAGAGTGCGTCTTCTTGAAGAATTAATCGCGAACATCATCGAAGAATTCCCGCAGCCATTAATATTGACGAAACGCACTCTTATCACGACGCACCTTGGGCTTTGTCGACCACACCCACCACACATACGGGGAAAGAGAGTAAGAAAGAGATAGACAGACTGAAGGGGGCTGAAATCTTGTCATTCATTCTATTCGATGAATGAATGCTTCTAAAATCGGCAAATACAATCGTCATATACAAGTACGCAAAATGATCTCCATCAATGCGTATCTGTATATCTGTGTATACAATGGAACAAATATATATATATATATATATATATATATATATGTTTGTTTTTATAGCATTTTGTTTTTGTCTTATCTAAATTCCTTAGCAATGTGTACATACGAATGTACAGAAAATTCTATGAATAACTTCCGCACGTATATATATATATATATATATATATATATGTGTGTGTGTGTGTGTGTGTGTGTGTGTGTAAATATATATATATATTTATGAACTCTTAATGTACAAGTATACAATAGCGGTTCTCCCTCCTATTCACCAAATTGTTTTTTTTGTTTTGTTGTGTGTGTGTGTGTGTGTGTGTGTGTTTCAGAAGGAGGACGGCGTGCTCCAATGGACATATTTGGTGGCAAGCTTACTTTTTAAGATAGTTATGTAAACATTTGTATCGACAAGTTCCAAATTTGGCATGTTCAAATTCAAAGCAAGAAACATGTTTAATTTCTCGTACAAAATTTCTGTCCTCTACCACACATCAAATAAAACAAACATGACATAACTACCACAATAATAACCTTTATGATACGGTGATACTTACTCATACACATAGTAAAAGGAACCTTCAGATATTGGAGGCCATGTACATCAAATAGCTACCACAATAATAACCTTTATGATACGGTGATACTTACTCATACACATAGTAAAAGGAACCTTCAGATATTGGAGGCCATGTACATCAAATAGCTACCACAATAATAACCTTTATGATACGGTGATACTTACTCATACACATAGTAAGAGGAACCATCAGATATTGGAGGCCATGTACATCAAATAGCTACCACAATAATAACCTTTATGATACGGTGATACTTACTCATACACATAGTAAAAGGAACCTTCAGATATTGGAGGCCATGTACATCAAATAGCTACCACAATAATAACCTTTATGATACGGTGATACTTACTCATACACATAGTAAGAGGAACCATCAGATATTGGAGGCCATGTACATCAAATAACTACCACAATAATAACCTTTATGATACGGTGAGACTTACTCATACACATAGTAAGAGGAACCTTCAGATATTGGAGGCCATGTACATCAAATAACTGCCACAATAATAACCTTTATGATACGGTGATACTTACTCATACACATAGTAAGAGGAACCTTCAGATATTGGAGGCCATGTACATCAAATAACTACCACAATAATAACCTTTATGATACGGTGATACTTATACACATAGTAAGAGGAACCTTCAGATATTGGAGGCCATGTACATCAAATAACTACCACAATAATAACCTTTATGATACGGTGAGACTTACTCATACACATAGTAAGAGGAACCTTCAGATATTGGAGGCCATGTACATCAAATAACTAACACAATAATAACCTTTATAATACTTTTCTCTCGTGTCTTTTAAATTGATCTCTACCTTAATGTAAATAGGTCAATCAGCATTTCTTATTTACACTACTTACATTGTTCGGACCGTTGTCCTCGTCTTTATTACTACATTCACAACCTTTCAACCATTGTACACTCCAGCTTTCATCAGGATATTTCCATATTTCTGAGATGCGATATTTGAATTATTTCTCCTATTTACATTGTTCGATCTGTTGTTCTCATCTTTATTCCCATACTTACGACGTTTAAACCATTGTAACTTCCGACCTTCATCAGGATTTTTCTATATTTCTGAGATGAAATATTTAAATTATCGACTGTATTTAAATTGTTCGGACTATTTTTCTCGAATTTATTGCCATTTTCACGACGTTTCACCCGATGAACGCTTTGCCTTCGTCAGGTGATTAGATTTTTTAACCAAACACTTTATCCCGTTTACTGAGGAAGATTGTTCTAGTAACACGTAATATGCCTCTTACAGATATTTGAGTATCAGTTATCTCCCTTTTAAATCAATACTCCAAATTTTTGTAGCCAGATATTGAACTTTGAGTCAAGTCACAGAATTCAATTCAGGACATTTCAATATTTCTTGTTCAAAATATCATGTGTAATTTTCGGCTACTTCCCTCATAATCAGTCAGTTAAGTGCCATACGTAATACACGCTTTGGGTGATCATGTCTCGAATAAGACATGAGTGACTGGGTAGAAAATTATCCCGTAGTAGGTTGTCATTGCTTTGTGCGGTACACTGGTTGCCAGCCAAAGCTATGGAACTCAATATGTCCTGTTATTTAACCCATGATTGTGGGGAAGAGACGGATTAATACCTTTGCCAAAGTTATTTGCGCGTAAGTGAATGCAAGGAATTCAACTGGAATTCGAACTTGGCACCACGATTTCGTCTCTTTCGAGACATGATCCCCAAAGCGTGTATCACGTATGGCATGTTACTGACTGATGCAATGACCTGTAAATTTTAATACCTTAAACCAAAACTGATACCATTTAATGACCATATTGAGGCAGACAATTCCTAACAACGAGAGGGGTATATGTAATCCCAAGCATTCATCAAATTCGTTAGGTTTCTTGGTTTTCAATCACCGTTTCTTGCTTTACAGGCGGTGATTGAAATTTGTGGTTTCGGAAACGGTTTTTGTGTCTTTCGGGTACAGTGCTTTCAGCCATAAATTTATCGATAATTCGTGATATTTTAAGCCACGTTGGGAGGTTCTGAATGAATCTATCTTCGATATCGCCTTTGAACTCCAACTGCATTTTCGCACCTCGAATACAATTCGTACATTTCAGGATAAACATTGTTGGCTGAAAACTCAGCCTGGATGACATTAGTGTCTTACTAACATGTAAATCTGAAAAGAAAGCAAGTTGACTTGAGCTATACACTGTAAGTAAAAATGTACATAAATTTTTGACAGACACTACATATATATATATAATTTGGAAGTCACTATTTACATTATTCGGACTATTGTCCTCATCTTTGTTGCCATTTGTACGACGTTTAATAATAGATCATTCTATTTGTCTATATTTCTGAGATGAGGTAGTATTTACAGTATTTAAATTATTCGGACTATTGTCCTCATCTTTGTTGCCATTTGTATGACGTTTATTAATAGATCATTCTATTTGTCTATATTTCTGAGGTGAGGTAGTATTTACAGTATTTACATTATTCGGACTATTGTCCTCATCTTTGTTGCCAGTTGTACGACGTTTAATAATAGATCATTCTATTTGTCTATATTTCTGAGATGAGGTAGTATTTACAGTGTTTACAGTATTCGGACTATTGTCCTCATCTTTTTTTGCCATTTGTCTGACGTTTCGGCCTTTGTACGCTCATGCTTTCTTCAGTGTACAAGGTCAGTCTCTTAATCAACATTTGCTTTCAAACTTTTGGTATCTTCAGGCGTTTTATATCAACTGATTCTCCAATTTTTATTTTTTATTTAAGGCACAACAGGAACTTTCAAAATAAGGGATGAGTTTGTCAAGAATTGTAAACCCTTTATCCGGGTTTGTATGATTCTAAATATATTTACTGATATGTTTACATCTGCACATTACTTCGGATCTTTTATTTAGTGACCTTTCTCTTTCTAGAAATAGTATTATGTCTAACTTCTCTTCTTGACAAAATGTGCAGACATCACCACCTGTGTAAGGTCAAGCCTTTTTAATATACACCATGTCTTATCAGGGTTTTTGGCGTTCATTTTTGTTTTAATTTTCACACGTCATTAGATGGTTTGGTACAATTGCTATGGCTTTCTAAGTTGACTGGGTAGAAGATTATCACGCAGTAAGTTGCCATTGCTTTCTGCGGTAGACTGGTTGCCAGCCAAGGCTATAGAACCCAATCTGTCCTGTTATTTAACCCATAACTAGGGAGGAAGAGATGTGCTATATTAAATAGTAATTAGTTTATTACTGCATAACAATAGAAATCGGTCCCCCACTTTATGCCCAGCAAAAGCTTTAATCATGTTTTTAACTATTATATTCAGTCAGTTAAGTGTCATACGTAATACACGCTTTGGGTGATCATGTCTCGAATAAGACATGAGTGTCTGGGTAGAAGATTATCTCGCAGTAGGTTGTCATTGCTTTCTGCGGTACACTGGTTGCCAGCCAAAGCTATGGAACTCAATATGTCCTGTTATTTAACCCTTGATTGTGGGGAAGAGACGGATTAATACCTTTGCCATAGTTATTTGCGCGTAAGTGAATGCAAGGAATTCAACTGGAATTCGAACTTGGCACCCCGATTTCGTTTCTTTCGAGACATGATCCCCAAAGCGTGTATCACGTATGGCACTTTACTGACTGATGCAATGGCCTGTAAATTTTAATACCTTAAACCAAAACTGATTATGTTATGGCTTTCTAAGTTAAATGTAGACTTGTGATTATAACCACGATTTTTAAAGTTTTCATTTAATATATCCTAGGTATATTTTTCTCTGTTTGTTTTTATCCTGTAATTTTGCTTTGTAAATATTTTCTTCTGTTTTACACACTTCGTCAAGTGGGCCGTATTTTTTAGATTTTTCATTAACGATAAAATGCTGCAAGCACACACACACACACAAACATATATATATATATATATAATACCGTGCAAAAGTATTACGACAAGAACTATTTTATCTTTTATGAGGCATATTGACAGAAAGTTAACAATTTAATTATTAATTAAAGTAATTTTATTTGGTTTGCTCAACAAATGCTTTAAGAAAAAATACTTGTTACAAAATAAATTTAATAGTTAGCATAGTGTCCTTTTGTTCTGATCACAGCCTTCATTCTGTCAAGCATTGGCATCACAAGCTTCTTCAATGTATCTAATGGTATCTCCTGCCAAGCAGCTTGAATTTGTTCCCAAAGTGTGTCTTGTGAAGTTACATTAGATTTATCAATTTTTTTATGAAAAATATCCCATAGTTGTTCAATGGGATTGAGCTCAGGGCTTTCAAATTCCGAAGCCATTCTTCCTCTTCATTTTTAATTAAATAATTCTTAGAAAGGTTTGGCTTTTCAATCTGTATTTGAATTTCAGTGAGGTTTTTAGGAAAATCATCCCTGTCCTAATACTTTTGCACACTGCCGGTAGTGTGCAAAAGTGTTAGGACAGGGATGATTTTAAACTTTATTTTGATGCCTCATAAAAGATAAAATAGTTCTTGTAGTAATACTTTTGCATAGTACTGTGTATTTATATAAAAGCATTTAATTATAATTCTGTTGTCTCATGTTATTTTAAAATCTTGAAGTAAAGAAACCCATATGAAATTCCAATTACGCTCATCTGACTATTGCTTCCTGTTTAAAAGTTACACAAAAAAAATCGCAAATTAAAACAAGTCTCACAACTTGGTAATATCCTCATCTTTGTTGCCATGTGAACGACGTGTAATAATAAATCATTCTATTTGTTTATATTTCTGAGATGAGGTAGTATTTACAGTATTTACATTATTCGGACTATTGTCCTCATCTTTGTTGCTATTTGAACGACGTTTAATAATAGATCATTCTGTTTGTCTATATTTCTGAGATGAGGTAGTATTTACAGTATTTACATTATTCGGACTATTGTCCTCATCTTTGTTGCCATTTGTACGACGTTTAATAATAGATCATTCTGTTTGTCTATATTTCTGAGATGAGGTAGTATTTACAGTATTTACATTATTCGGACTATTGTCCTCATCTTTGTTGCCATTTGTACGACGTTTAATAATAGATCATTCTATTTGTCTATATTTCTGAGATGACGTAGTATTTACAGTATTTACATTATTCGGACTATTGTTCTCATCTTTGTTGCCATTTGTACGACGTTTAATAATAGATCATTCTATTTGTCTATATTTCTGAGATGAGGTAGTATTTACAGTATTTACATTATTCGGACTATTGTCCTCATCTTTGTTGCCATTTATACGACGTGTAATAATAGATCATTCTATTTTTCTATATTTCTAAGATGATGTAGAATGTGTGTGTATGTGTTTGTGTGTGTGTGTGAGCGTGTCCGTTACCTATAGTCTCCGAAACGGCTGAACCGATTTTCTTGAAAATTTACACAGTTGTACTATAAGCGTGTGCGAGTATTTTTAGCTAGGTTTTGTGTCGAAATACCCCCGATAAATATTGAAAATAGATAATCGAAAAAAATCGGGTTTTAGAAGGAGTGGTCCGATTTTAATCAAATTTGATACACTCATAGACAAAGACATAAGAAACGATATTCAGAAGTGTCAAGGTTGCAGTTCTAACACTAGTGCAGAAAATCCATAATATATATAAATAAAAGACAAGATGTGTGTGTGTCTTTGTTTATCTCCCTGTATGTCTGTATTTTTTTCAGCTCTTTTATTTTAGTCCCTGTTTAGAATGTGGTTTCCGGCTTTCTCTTTTCCAATCTTTTCACTTTTCTTTTTCACTTTTTTTATTTTATTCTATTTTTCAATTGGAGTAGATAGACTAAACTATCGCCCATTTCACACTCCACCGACGTCTATTGAACAGGTGAAGAGGCTCACCCCTTGTTCCCTGTTTAGGATGTGGTTTCCGGCTTTCTCTTTTCCAATCTTTTCACTTTTCTTTTTCTTTTTCTTTTTACTTTTTCTTTTTTTTTTCAATAGGAGTAGATAGACTAAAATATCGCACGGTTCACACTCCACCCACGTCTATTGAACAGGTGTAGAGGCTCATCTCTTGTTCCCTGTTTAGGATGTGGTTTCCGGCTTTCTCTTTTCCATTCTTTTCACTTTTCTTTTTCTTTTTATTTATTTATTTTTTTTCAGTTGGAGTAGATAGAGTAAACTATCGCCCGGTTCACACTCCACACACGTCTATTGTACAGGGGTAGATGCTCATCCCTTGTTCTCTGTTTAGGATGTGGTCTCCGGCTTTCTCTTTTCCAAATCTTTTCACTCTTGCGTAGACCCCTGCACATCAGTGGCGTTACCGCCTTGCTCGGGGTGATATGATTAAAAAATTTGCTTCGGGTTTGGCACTAAGTAAGTATAATTGTAGTTCTTAGTCTCAGCCTTGATACCATTTACTCAGATAACTTATTTAGCCTTCAAAATTCAGTTTACGACGAAAAAACTTGTTTGATATCGATACCAGGAAATGAAAATTTGACTTACATTCATTCATTTTTCTTTCAGTCAAGAGTTTCGCTTTAACTGGAAACAACTATTGCTTTTTAGTCTTTCGTGCCAACGTCCAAAGCGTCTGACATGGGTTAGTTTTAAAGCTTTCATTACACCCGAGCAACGCCGGGCTATACTGCTAGTCTAAAATTAATTATAACCCTAAATAATCTGCAAAACCGTAAAAATCAAATAAGCTATTCTTGGAGAAATTAATATATCGACTAGGAACGAGAAATCGGGGAGCCGAGTTCGACTGTCTCTTGAATTCCTTGCATTCACTTACGCACAAATACCCTTGCGAAAGATATTAATCCATCTCTTCCCTCTTGTTATGGGTTAAATAATAGGACAGATTGGGTTCTATAGCCTTGGTTATCAACCAGTTTACAGCAAAAACTAATGGCACCCTACTCCGGGAAAATCTTATGTCCAGTTAGTCAATGTCTCTTTCGAGACACGTATCGCACTTAACTGACTGACTCTATGAGTTAAATAACAGGACAGATTTAGTTTTTTAGCCTTGGCTGGCAACCAGTCTACCGCAGAAAGCAATGGTAATCTACTCATTGGAGACATGATCTTCCAAGCGTGTATCATGTATGGCACTTAACTGACTGATTGACTTCATCCTTCCCAATCTTTTGACAGGAGTAGATGTTTTTATGGATGTGCGTTGTGGTGCAGGGGATATCGTCTTGAAACCACCGATCGGGGAGCCGAGTTCGAATTCCAGTTGAATTCTTTGCATTCACTTAAGCACAAATACCTTTTGGAAAGGTATTAATCCCTCTCTTTCCTTCAGTTATGGGTTAAATAGCAGGATAGATTAATTTCTATAGCCTTAGCTAGCAACCAGTCTACCGCAGAAAGCAATGGCAACCTACTGCGGGATAATCTTCTGCCCATTTAGTCGTCTCTTTCGAGACATGATCTCCCAAAGTGTGTATCACGTATGACACTTAACTGACTGAATATAATAGTTGAAAAAATAATTAAGGCTTCTACTGGGCATAAAGTGGGGGATCAGTTTTATATTGTTATGAAATAATAAATTGATCACCCACTAATTACTACTTAATATAATACATCTCTTCTCCCTCTAGCTATGAGTCAAATAATAGCACAGATTGGGTTCTATAGCCTTGGCTGGCAACCAGTCTACCGCAGAAAGCAATGGCAACCTACTTTTTTTTTTTTTTTTAATCATCTCACCCCAAGCAAGGCATTCCACTGCCACTATTGCGCATGGGACTACATAGGGGAAGGTAAAGAGAAGGAGTGGTTAGACATAGGGAATGTCAGGAGGAAGGTGACAGATGAGTAAGGATAGCGAGGATGAGGGTTAGGCAGATGGGAAGAGTGTTTGATAGAATGGGAGCAGGTTAGTGTGTTAGGAGGTGTCTATTGACCTTACATTTAAACTCCTGGAGATTGTAGCCGTCGGGGAAGCAATCGTTTGGAAGAGAATTCCACAGTCGGGAAGTGCGAGATAATCTTCTGCCCAGTCAGTCAGGTCACTTTCAAGATATGATCGCCCAAAGGGTGTATCACGTATGGCACTTAACTGACTGACTGAATATAATAGTTGAAATATGACTAAGGCTTCTACTGGTCATAAAGTGGGGGATCAGTTTATTACTTCATAACAATAGGAAAGCGATCCCCCACTAATTACTACATAATAATATAATACATTTCTTTCCCCTCTAGCTATGAGTCAAATAACAGGACAGATTGGGTTCTATAGCCTTGGTCGGCAACCAGTCTACCGGAGAAAGCAATGGCAACCTACTGCGTGATAATCTTCTGCCCAGTCAGTCAAGTCACTTTCAAGAGATGATTGTCCAAGCGTGTATCACGTATGGCACTTAAGTGACTGAGATGTAAGTGAAATATTTCTGGCGAGAAAGATTGTCTAGCACGGCAAATAGACTAAGTTTTCAAATTACAAGCCTAGCAAGTTATTCAATATAATCTTTCCATTTCATGTCAGAGGGAAATGTTAGCGTGAAAAGGCGCAATGATTCACTCTCCCGGAGGTTAGCATCGGGAAATTAGACTTAGGCGGCGTTCTGAAATAGTTAAATGGTGAGAATTGCAGAATTAATATGAATCCATACATGTAAGTACATCAATAAAAGTAGACGTGTCCTTTCTCTTGAGTGCAAATCCTTCTTGTGGCAATCTTCATATTTTTCAATGTTCGTTTTTTCTTTAAAAGAATGAGTTTTACAAATCAAACGTATCTTTCTATTATATCTGGAAAGTTATTTTTTAAAAATCTCAATTTTCTTTTCGTTATGTTGCGTATTATTTATTTTTTTTTATTTTCTCACGATTTTTGTTTCTTTCTTTCTTTTTTGTTATTCCTTGCTTTCATTTTATTTCTTTCTCTCACATTTCTTCTTTAGTTTCATTTTCCTCATTCATTCTTTATTGTTTTATTCTTTTTTGTTCTTTCTTTCTTTCTTTTTCCTTTCTTTCTTTTTTTCTTTCTTTCTTTCTTTCTTTCCGATACATTCTTTTTGTTAGTCGATTTTCTTTAATTTCCTTAAGGTTTTCGTTCTTTCTTCTCGATTTTCCTTCTTTTGATGCTTTCTTTGCAAATTCCTTTATTTATTCCT
Organism: Ascarosepion bandense; assembly: GCA_037127315.1. Classification (NCBI taxonomy): domain Eukaryota; kingdom Metazoa; phylum Mollusca; class Cephalopoda; order Sepiida; family Sepiidae; genus Ascarosepion; species Ascarosepion bandense. The sequence goes on from JBBBDQ010001878.1 coordinate 921,978, forward strand.
TTCTTTCTTCTTTCTTTCTTTCATCACGTCCTTTCTTTTCTTTCTTACTTTCTTTCTTTCTTTCTTTCTTTCTTTCTTTCTTCAAGTTCTATCTTTTCTTTCATACGTTCTTTCTTTACTTTCTTTCTTTTTTCTACCCGTTCTTTTTTTCTTCACGATCTTTTTTTCTTTTTCTTTCTTCACGATCTTTTTTCTTTCATTCTCTTTTCTTTCTTTCTTCCATCACCTTTCTTTTCTTTCATGACGTTGTTTCTTTCTTTCTTTCTTTTTTCTTTCTTTCTTTCATCACATTTTTCCTTTCTCTTTTTTCTTTTTTCTACTTGTTCTTTCTTTGTTCATGTTCTTAATTTTTTTCTTTTTCTTTCTTTCTCGTTCTTTCTTTCATCCCGTTCTTTCTTTCTTTCTTTCTTTCCGATACATTGTATTTTTTCTTCGATTATCCTTTTTTTAAAATTTTTCTTTTTTTCTCTAATTTCTTCTTTCTTAATTTCGCCCTTTTCCTTCGTTCGATCGTCCGTTCTCTTTCATTATTCATTCCTTCATTTTTATCGTCATTTTTCCGACTATTTCATACTTCCCTCCCTGTTATCTTTCAATCGTCTGTCCTTTTTCCTTTCTTTTTCCTTTCTCTGCTTCCTTTCTTGCTTGATTTACAATTCTTTCTTTCTCTCTTTCTTTCTTTCTTTCTTTCTTTTCCCTCTTTCCTTCCTTCTTTCACTCTTTAATCGGTCCTTTTATTTCTTCATTTTGTTTATTTCCTTCTTTCATTCCTTCCTTGTTTCTCTTTATTGCCTTCTTGCCTGCATTCCGATACATTCATTTTGTTCTTTAATTTTCTTTCTTTCTTTCCTTTCTTTCCTTCTTTATTTGTTTCCTTTCTTTCTTTAATTTTTCTTTCTTTCTTTCTTTCTTTCTTTCTTTCTTTTCTCTCTTTCATTCCTTTTTTCGTTCTTTCTTTACTCGTTTCGTTTCTTCCCTTTTCTTCCCTTCCTTCTTTCATTCCCTCTTTGCTTCTCTTTCTTTTGTTCTTCAATTTTCTTTCTTTTCTTTCTTTCTTTCTTTCTTTCTTTTCCCTCTTTCTTTCTTTTCTCCTATTTCTTTCTTTCTTTCGTTTTTTCTTTTTCTTTCCTACTTTCTTTCTTTTCTCCTATTTCTTTCTTTCATTCATTTTTCTTTTTCTTTCCTACTTTCTTTCTTTTCTCCTATTTCTTTCATTCTTTCTTTCTTTCTTTCTTTCTATCATTCATTTCTTTCTTTCTTTCTTTTTTAAGTTTTCTTTTTCTTTCTTTCTTTCTTTTCTCCTACTTTTTCTTTCTTTTCATCTATTTCTCTTTTTCTTTCTTTCTTTCTTTCTTTTCTCTTTCTTTCTTTACTTGTTTCTTTCTTTCTTCCCTATTCTTTCCTTCCTTCCTTGCTTCTTTCTTGCCTACATTCCGATACATTTATACCGTTCTTCCATTTTCTTTCTTGAAATTCTTCTTTGTTTCTTTTCTTCAATTTCTTTCTTTTTTCTTACTTTTTCTTTCTTTCTTTCTTGTAATATCTTCTATTCTCCCCCCCTCTTCTCTAATCTTGTTCTCCTTCCCTCCTACTTCCCCCCCACCCTATTACCATTACTTCCATTACTTTAAAATCCCGCAAATTTTCCAACCTTACCTCATTCCTTTACTATTGAACGGTCTCTGACGATTCAAAACACGAAGGAATGTCTTCCCACCAAAAATAAAGCAAGTTCAATACAGGAAACACACGACTCACTTCAAAACACCTTACCGAAAAATCATGACACTCAATAATAATAATAATAATAATAATAATAATAATAACAACAAAACGAAGGTTTCGACTGAAGAAAACATCAGCGTGGAGAAAAAGAAAGAACGAATGAAAAATGGACGACAAAACGTCAAAGAAAAATGAAAGAGAAATCCGCAATTGAAAGAAGAAAAATGAAAGAGAAATCCGCAATTGAAAGAAGAAAAATGAAAGAGAAATCCGCAATTGAAAGAAGAAAAATGAAAGAGAAATCCGCAATTGAAAGAAGAAAAATGAAAGAGAAATCCGCAATTGAAAGAAGAAAAATGAAAGAGAAATCCACAATTGAAAGAAGAAAAAAAATCTATGTAATTAGTGCAATAAAATAAAGGAAATATTTTTAAAAGATAGAAGAAAAATAACCAAGAAAATAAATTTGGGAGAAAATACGAACGAGAAGAGAATAAGAGAATAGCTAAACAAGGGGGGAAAATGAGCGGTAAAGGAAGTAAAAAAAGAGTGAGGAAAAAGGAATTATCGATGACAGTAAAATGAGAGGGAGAGAAAAGAAATTCCATGTGAAACGATATCGAAAAAAAAAAGGAATGTAAAAGATCATCTCGAAAGAAATATTAACAGAAGAAATAAATAATTATCATAGAGAAAATAAAAAAGAAAGGGCTATTTAAAGAAAGGAAAAGAACAAAAACAAATTACAAGAAAAAAGAAAAAAGAAAAGAAAAACTAAGCGAAAAAAAAATGAAAAAAACTATGATAATTTATCATAATTTATCATTGCGTTTAAGGCCTTACCGTTTTTTCTTTCTCGTTTCTTTTTACTTTCTTTCTTTGTTTCTTTGTTTCTCTTTGTTTCTCTTTGTTTCTTTCGTTTTTTCTTTCTATTTGTTTGGTCTGGCCGCGTTCTTTTTGGTCCGTCTCTGTTTTCAAGTTTTCTTTATTCCTTTCTTTCGTTTTCTATCTAATCGTTCTTCTTTTCTCTTTCCCTTTTCTTTATTTGAATTCTTATTTGTATCATTGCGTTTAATGTCTTACCTTTCTTTCTTTCTTGCTTCTCCTTATTCTTTTCTTTATCTGTCTGTCTGTTTGCTTCTTTCTTCTCTTTCTTTTTTCTCTTTCTTTCTTTCTTTCTTTCTTTCTTTCTTTTTTCTCTTTTTCCACTCTTTCTTTGTTTCCTTTGATCTTTTTTCTACTCGTTTCTTCTTTGTTTTTTTGTTTTCTTTCTTTTTTTAATCTTTGTTCTTTTCTTTTTTTCGTTTTCTCCCTTCTTTTCTCGTTTCATTTTCTTTTTTTGAATTCCTTTTTATATAAGTGGGCTTAATGTTCAACCTTTCTTTCATTCTTCTCTTTTTCTCTCTCTTTCTTTCGTTTTTTCTTTCTTGTTTTTCTTTCATTCTTCCGTTCTTTCTTTCTATTTGTTTCTGTTTTTTTTTCTTTTTGTTTTCGTTCCTTTTTAATTTTTCTTCGCTACTTTTTCCGTTTTCTTCTTTTCTTTCTTCATTTTTTTTATTTGAATTCCATTTTGTATAATTGGGCTTAATGTCATACGTTTCTTTCTTTCTTTCTTTCTTTCTTTCTTTCTTTCTTTCTACTCTTACTTTCTTGTTTTTCTTTCTTTCTTTCTACTCTTACTTTCTTGTTTTTCTTTCTTTCTTTCTTTCTATTTGTTTCTGTTTTTTCTTTTTTGTTTTCGTTCCTTTTTAATTATTCTTCGTTTTTTTCTTTCGTTTTCTTCTTTTCTTTCTTAATTTTTTTTTAATTTGAATTCATTATTTATAAATAATTATCATAAAAATTATATTATAGGGAAAATAAAAAAGAAAGCGTAATGTAAAAGAACGAAAAATGGATAGAAGAAAAAATAAGAAAAACTAAGCAAAATACATGAAGGAAAAAAGAAAAGACAAGAAAGAAAGAAAGAAAAATGAAATAAAATAGAATTAATAAAAAAGAAAAGAAAAAAAAGAAAAATGAAGACATAAAGAACGGATATAAAATAAAATAAAATAAAATAGAATAAAATAAAATAAAAAAATAATCAAAAAGAAAATCCGAATAGCAAAAAGTAGCCATCGTTAAGAAAATGGATGGCAATGAAAAATAATATAAAAGAATTTAAATTTAGAAAGAATGAAAGAAAAAAAAGAAAGAAATACAGAACTAATGAAAGAGCGGAATTATACAGAATTATGCAAAAATGAATTCAAATAAAGAAAGTGAAGAAAGAAAAGAAAAAAACTGAAGAAAGAAGCGAAGAAAAGTTAAAAAGGAACAAAAACAAAAAGAAAAAACAGAAACAAATGAAAAGAAAGAACGGAAGAATGAAAGAAAAACAAGATAGATAAAGCGAAAGAAAGAAAGAGAAAAAGAGAAGAAAGAAAGAAAGAACGGTAGAACATTAAGCCCAATTATAAAAAAAGAATTCAAAGAAAATGAAACGAGAAAAGAAGATAGAAAACAAAAAAACAAAAAAACGAAAAGAATAAAAATTAAAAAAGAAAGAAAACAAAAAAGAACAAAGTAAGAAGAAACAAGTAGAAAAAAGATCAAAGGAAACAAAGAAAGAGAGAAAGAAAGAGAAAAAGAAAGAAAGAAAGAAGTAAACAGACAGATAGATTAATGAGAAGAAACAAGGAGAAGCAAGAAAGAAAGAAAGGTAAGACATTAAACTCAATGATACAAATAAGAATTCAAATAAAGAAAATGAAGAAAGAGAAGAAGAAAACGGAAAAAGTAGCAAAGAAAAATTAAAAAGGAACGAAAACAAAAAAAACAAAACAAATAGAAAGAACGAACGGAAGAATGAAAGAAAAACAAGAAAGAAAAAACGAAAGAAAGAGAGAGAAAAAGAGAAGAATGAAAGAAAGGTTGAACATTAAGCCCACTTATATAAAAAGGAATTCAAAAAAAGAAGATGAAACGAGAAAAGAAGGGAGAAAACGAAAAAAAAGAAAAGAACAAAGATTAAAAAAGAAAGAAAACAACAAAAAACAAAGAAGAAACAAGTAGAAAAAGATCAAAGGAAACAAAGAAAGAGTGAAAAAAGAGAAAAAAGAAAGAAAGAAAGAAAGAAAGAGAAAAAAGAAAGAGAAGAAAGAAGCAAACAGACAGAAAGATAAAGAAAAGAATAAGGAGAAGCAAGAAAGAAAGAAAGGTAAGACATTAAACGCAATGATACAAATAAGAATTCAAATAAAGAAAAGGGAAAGAGAAAAGAAGAACGATTAGATAGAAAACGAAAGAAAGAAATAAAGAAAACTTGAAAACAGAGACGGACCAAAAAGAACGCGGCCAGAACAAACAAATAGAAATAAAAAAAACGAAAGAAACAAAGAGAAACAAAGAAACAAAGTGAAACAAAGAAAGAAAGAAAGAAAGAAAAAAGAAACGAGAAAGAAAGAACGGTAAGGCCTTAAACGCAATTATACAAAAAGTTATTCTAATAAACTGATCAGGAATGAAGAACAGAAGAAAAAATAAAATAAAATGAAGAAAAGAAACGAAATGAGGAGAGAAGAGAGGAAGGAAAGTTACAAATGATACCATGGAAGAATAAGACTTAAAGGGTATGTACGTTGCTATTTTTCAGTTTGTCACGACTCGCCTAAGGCCACAGATCTGTAATTTTGGCGATCATTCCACCCACTTCCTCTCACCACCTAAGTTCCATTCCCTTCCCCACCCTAGCCATTCTACCTGTGCCCTTTTTGTGTACAGAGCCCCTAAAATATCTGTTTTTTTCATGCCCCCTTTTTTTTGCATATGCATGTCAATACACATGAGGTGCAATAAAGAACATTTATAATAGGAGAAATGATGAAGAAGAAACAATGATGGAAAGAAGGAGAGAATGAATAAATGAAAATGAAAAAGGTTTGAATGAAAGAAATAAGAAATAAAGGGCAATGACATCAGAAAGAAAGGATAAAGAACATTGAAAGAATAGAGAAAAAAGCATGAAGGAATGAAAGAGTAACTAAGAAAGAAAGGATGAATGACAGTAGATAGAAGAAATGAAGGAAAAATGAACGAAGAAATGAAAAAAGAACTAAGATAGAATAAATGAAAATCATTAGAAAGAAGGATTGAAGAAGAAAATGAGTGAAGGAATGAAAAGGGAACTAAGAAAGAAAAATGAAAGACAGTAGAAAAAAGGACAATGAAAAATGAATGAAGGAAAAATGAATGAAAGAATGAATGGAAACACTGAAGGAAAAGAAAGACTGAAGGAAAGAATGAATGATAGAATGAAAAGGGAACTAAGAAATAAAAATGAAAGACAGTAGAAAAAAGGACTGATGAGAAATTAATGAAAGAAAAAATGAATGAAAGAATGAATGGAAAACTGAAGAAAAAAGACTGAAGAAAATGAATAGAGTGGGAACTAAAAAAGAATGAATGAAGGACAATAGAAACAAGAACTGAAGGAAAAATGAAAGAAAGAAAATGAATGAAGGAATGAAAAAAGAACGAAGAAAGAATAAATGAAAATCATTAGAAAGAAGGACTAAGAGTAAAAATAAATGAAGGAATGAAGAAGGAACTAAAAATGAAAGAAAGATAGTAAAAAGAAGGAATGAACGGAAATTAAAAAATGAATGAATGAAGATGAAACTTAGAAAGAATGAATGAATATCACTAGAAAAATGAACGAAGAATGAATGAAAGAAGTAAGAATGAAAGAATGAGGGCAGTAAAAAAAAGTGGATTGATAGCAAAAAGAAAAAAGAAAGACAGAATAAAATAAAAAATAAAAAGAAAGAATAAATGAAGGAAACAACAAAAAGTAGAAAGAGAAGTAGAAGGATCGCAAAAATAAAAAAGAAAGAAAGAACGTAAGGAGAAAGAAAGAAAGAAAGAAAGAAAGAACGAAAGAAAGAAAGAAAGAAAGGAAGATTAAATGAAGGAAACAACAAAAAGAAGAAAGAGAAGTAGAAGGATAGCAAAAATAAAAAAGAAAGAAAGAAAGAAAGAAAAAAAGAAAGAAAGAAAAAAGAAAGAAAGAAAGAAAGAAAGATTAAATGAAAGAAACAAGAAAAAATTAGAAAGAGAAGTGGATGGATAGCAAAAAGAAAAACAAAGAAAAAAAAAAGAAAAAAAAGAAAAAACAAAAGAAAAAAGAAAGAATAAATGAAGGAAATAAAAAAAAAGATTGAAAGCAACAAAAAATGAAAGAATGAAACGAAGTAAAGCAGAAAGAAAAAATGAAGAATAGAAGAAAAAAGAATGAAAGAATGAAAATCGAAAGAAATAATGAAGAAAATAAGAAAGAAGGAAAGAAAGATCAAAGTAAAGTCTAAGGGAATATAGAACGAAATAAGAATAATGAATCTTGAAGGAAAGAAACAAAATGAAAAATTAGAAAAAGAGAAGAAAGAAAATACAAATGAAAGGACAGATAAGTGTAGAAAAAAATAATTTGAAAAATAGAAAATAATAATAAAAATCCTGAGAGAACGAACGAATGAAACCAGAAACAAATATATGAAAGAAAGAATGACTGAAAGTTGAAAGAACAAAATTAAAAATAAGAACGAATGATTTAAACAAACAGAAAAAAAATCAATTAACAAAATAGGGACAAAAATGAAAGAATGAAAATCGAAAAAAATAATGAAGAATGACTGAAAGTTGAAAGAACAAAATTAAAAATAAGAAAGAATGATTTAAACAAACAGAAAAAAAATCAATGAACAAAATAGGGACAAAAATGAAAGAATGAAAATCGAAAAAAATAATGAAGAATGACTGAAAGTTGAAAGAACAAAATTAAAAATAAGAACGAATGATTTAAACAAACAAAAAAAAATCAATGAACAAAATAAGGACAAAAATGAAAGAATGAAAATCGAAAAAAATAATGAAGAATGACTGAAAGTTGAAAGAACAAAATTAAAAATAAGAAAGAATGATTTAAACAAACAGAAAAAAAATCAATGAACAAAATAGGGACAAAAATGAAAGAATGAAAATCGAAAAAAATAATGAAGAATGACTGAAAGTTGAAAGAACAAAATTAAAAATAAGAAAGAATGATTTAAACAAACGGAAAAAAAAATCAATGAACAAAATAAGGACAAAAATGAAAGAATGAAAATCGAAAAAAATAATGAAGAATGACTGAAAGTTGAAAGAACAAAATTAAAAATAAGAAAGAATGATTTAAACAAACAGAAAAAAATCAATGAACAAAATAAGGACAAAAATGAAAGAATGAAAATCGAAAAAAATAATGAAGAATGACTGAAAGTTGAAAGAACAAAATTAAAAATAAGAACGAATGATTTAAACAAACAGAAAAAAAATCAATGAACAAAATAGGGACAAAAATGAAAGAACGAAAACCGAAAAAATAATGTAGAAAATAAGTTTGAACGATCGGAGGGAAACTGAAGGAAAGAATGAAGATAATAAGAAAGAAGAATGACAGAAAAGGACTAGAAAATAACGAAAATAAAAAAGAAGGAAAGAAGAAAGAGAGAAAGATCAAAGAACGAAAGAATACATAAAAAAAATAAATGAATCTAGAAGGAAAGAAATAAAATGAAAAATTAGAAAAAGAGAAGAAAGAAAATAAAAAAGGACAGATAAACGTAGAAAGAAAGAATTAAAAAAATTATAATAAAATTACTGATAGAACGAATGAATAAAACCAGAAAAAATAATAAACAATATATGAAAGAAAGAATGACTGAAGAATGAAAGAAAAATATTAAAAAAGAGAAAGAATGATTTAAACAAACAGAAAAAAAAAATCAATGAACAAAATAAGAAAAAAAATGAGAATTATAAGAAAGAAGATTCGAAGAAAATCAGGTAGAAAAGAAAAACAATGAAAAATGAAAGAACGCCTGAAAGAGCACAGAGGGAATGAGTGACAAAATACAGAAATAAACAATGAAAAATGAAAGAACGCCTGAAAGAGCACAGAGGGAATGAGTGACAAAATACAGAAATAAACAATGAAAAATGAAAGAACGCCTGAAAGAGCACAGAGGGAATGAGTGACAAAATACAGAAATAAACAATGAAAAACGAAAGAACGCCTGAAAGAGCACAGAGGGAATGAGTGACAAAATACAGAAATAAACAATGAAAAATGAAAGAACGCCTGAAAGAGCACAGAGAGAATGAGTGACAAAATACAGAAATAAACAATGAAAAATGAAAGAACGCCTGAAAGAGCACAGAGGGAATGAGTGACAAAATACAGAAATAAACAATGAAAAACGAAAGAACGCCTGAAAGAGCACAGAGGGAATGAGTGACAAAATACAGAAATAAACAATGAAAAATGAATGAAACAAGAAAGATTAAATAAAATAAGAAAGAAAGAATGAAGGAACACAGAACGTGGTGATGAGGGAAAAACAGAAATAATATCCTGAACTTTAACCAGAAACGAACGCCCCCACCTCTAAAAAATTAATAATAAAAGAAAAAAAAATTCTCTTTATTTTCCATTTTCAAGGTTTAATGCTAATAAATGTATTTGTTCAATTTTCTGACAATTCTACACTGGGCGTAAGTTTCGCATCTGCCCAAGAAACACGTCATCCCTATTAACAAAACAGCAACCATTCTTCTTCGTCTTTTTGTGCCGTGTCCCTTCAGAACTTACGCGACAATGGATTTCCACTTGCCTCTTACTATGTTACTCTTAATATTTTTCTCTTGGTATCTCTTCTAAACGCTTCTCCGCAATTCAGTTGCTTAAACCCACCAAATATGTTTCGCACTGCTTTCCACTGTCTCTCTTTCACCCTATCCAGCTTGTGTGTATTAGATTCTCCAAGCCCTCCTTCCTCAGTACATGTCCCAGAAACCTCAGCTGTATCTTTCTGATGATAAATATGAGTTTTCTACTCGTTTGTATTCTCTCCAACATCCCGTCATTGCTCACCTGTTCGGTCTAATATGTCCTCAGCATCCGCCATTAGAACCATATTTCTCTTGCGTTGAGCCTCTCTTTCATCCATGAAGAGACCGTTCAGCATTCGCTGCCATAAAGAAAGATATTACATAGCAGTCCAGCACTCTCTTCTTTGTTTCCAATGAGAATTTCCTGTCTCTCAGTACGTTTTATTAACCTTTCACCCCAAGCAAGGCGTTAACGCCACTGATGCACAGGGGGCTACATAAAAGAAAAAGATTAGATAGGAGGAGAGTAAAAAGGAAGATGAACCAGTTACAGTAGGTGTCAGAGAAAGGAGCAAGAGAAGGATGGGAATACAGGTGTGATGACAGTTGCAAAGGTAGAGAGAAAGGAAAAGATATACAGGGTGATGTAGAAAGACTGATGCGAAGGAGGCTACATAAGAGAGAAAGATTAGATAGGAGGAGAGTAAAGAGAAAGACGAACCAGTTACAGGAGGGGTCAGAGAAGGGAGCAAGAGAAGGATGTGAATACAGGTGTGATGACAGTTACAAAGGTAGAGAGAAAGGAAAAGATATACAGGGTGATGTACAAAGACTGATGCGAAGGAGGCTACATAAGAGAGAAAGATTAGATAGAAGGAGAGTAAAGAGAAAGACGAACCAGTTACAGGAGGGGTCAGAGAAATGAGCAAGAGAAGGATGGGAATACAGGTGTGATGACAGTTGCAAAGGTAGAGAGAAAGGAAAAGATATACAGGGTGATGTAGAAAGACTGATGCGAAGGGGGCTACATAAGAGAGAAATATTAGATAGGAGGAGAGTAAAGAGAACGACGAACCAGTTACAGGAGGGGTCAGAGAAGGGAGCAAGAGAAGGATGTGAATACAGGTGTGATGACAGTTGCAAAGGTAGAGAGAAAGGAAAAGATATACAGGGTGATGTCGAAAGACTGATGCGAAGGGGGCTACATAAGAGAGAAATATTAGATAGGAGGAGAGTAAAGAGAACGACGAACCAGTTACAGGAGGGGTCAGAGAAGGGAGCAAGAGAAGGATGTGAATACAGGTGTGATGACAGTTGCAAAGGTAGAGAGAAAGGAAAAGATATACAGGGTGATGTAGAAAAGAACTAGAGTCAAGTGGTTAAGAGATGGGTATTGACATTGCATTTAAATTCCTGGAGGTTGTAGCCGTCAGGAAAGCAAGAATATGGAAGCGAGTTCCACAGGCGGGAAGTGCGAGAAAAGAAGCTACTGGAGTAGAATTGTCGGCTGCATTTGGTAGAGCTAACTGTGAATGGGTAAGACTCATATGCCAGTCTGGTTGCACGAGTAAACTCATGTGACGGGGTCACCAGTAACTTAAGTTCCTCGGAGCAGAAATCATGAAAAATTTTATAGGACAGACAGAGGGGAGCTACATCCCGTCGGTGGGGAAGTGGCTGGAGTCGAGCCGCCAAGTAGGTACCTATCACATTACTGATTCTCCTTTGGAGCCTGTTCAGAACACTGAGATGAACAGCGGGAGCGCCTGACCATATATGATAGCAGTACGCCATGCACGGACGAATGGTTGATTTGTATATGTGCAAAATGGATTCAGACAGAAAAAAACATACTGGCCCGACAAAGTGATGGTTAGTTTTTGAAATGCGTCGTTGGCCTTGCCAGTGCGTGGTCGAATCTCAGTGTCGCACTTTCCATCCCTGTCAGAACGCTTCCAAGATATTTAAATGCTACTAATTCGAGTAACTAACTTGGCCCCAAATTAAGACCGAATAAGACCAGTTTAAGAGTAGTTTTGACCGGTTTTGAATATATCCACCGCGGTGGATAGGTAATGTTTTGACCAGTACCTGCGGGCATGCGCTAAGGTTCCTCAGATTAAAAAAGACCTTGTGTCACAAGTGGGGAGAAGAGTAAATATCACTAAGTCGAATAACTTCCGGCCTTCGGGCTGGGGTCCAAAATGACCAAAATAAGACCAGTTTAAGACCGGTTAAGAATGGTTTTGGACCTATCCACCGTGGTGGATAGGTAATATTTTGACCAGTACCTGGGCCTACGCGCTCATGTTCCGCATATTAAAAAAAGACCTTGTGTCACATCTCTCTCAAGTGGGAGAGAAGAGTAAATATCACTTGTGTTATTTTAGTTTCCCCGACCTCTAAGTAGCATTTTGATGTTTTCTTTTTACTGATGACCATTTATTTAGGTTTCTTTTCGCTTTCTCTTGTTACCTTCTGTAGGAAGTCCTGCATTTTTTTTGTGTGTCTGTTACCAGCACTGTGTCATCCGCGTATCGTATATTGCTGAGACTGTTGCCACCAATGTCAAATTTTGGCAAAGATTTTCGCTCTCGCAGAATTCTTTCAGAGTACAGGTTGAGTAGATCCGGTGAGAAAACACGTCTTTGTCTTAGGCACCTATCTATTTTTGTATATCTGCTGAATTCATTTTCTGTCCATTATCAGGTATATATTTGATGTATCCTTTAAAAAGACAAGGTAGTACTCGAATGAAGAATACCAACATGTTCACAGATTAAAAAAGAGAGGTTTATTGTAAACAGAATACAAAACAGCAAGACAGGGAATCTGTTGGCAGGCTAGTAATTGTCGAAGCATGGTTATTTGCAACCTTCCTACTAAGGCAGGTGTGATACAAGGTCAATTTATGTGAGACTCCCAGCCCTTAGGCTCATCCAAAAATATCTCGTGGACGCATCTTTAGGCTGGTTCGGGCTTTTGTTTTATAAATATTTTGTTTTATAAACCTTTGTTTTATAAACCTTTTGTTTTATAAACCCAAGCGAGACTCTACTCTGCGGCGGAGCCTCGCTCGGGTTCCTCTCTGCTGGAACGCAGAGAAGTAAACAAGATTGCTTGCTCGGGTCTGATTGCTCAGACCGTGAGCAAGCCTCGTTGCCGAAGCAAGTCACAAGTGTCTGCTGTGCTCACTATATATGGCTACTAACATATTCAGTCCAAATAGACGATAGGGAGTGTTGGTAAATTCCATTACATTACTTTCTCCTGTGCTAATGTTTTGGGGATGGGGGGTCAGGACATAATTGTTAGACTTTTTTCACTTCCTACTACTTTTACGTCTAGCACAAAAATACTAATATCTTTCATTTAAATTACAGATTTGAAATAATATCTCTATTTTCACAGAGCCTCTGAACAGGTGATTGTAAATTTTTAAGGCCGTGAACCACCTCTTAATTGATGTGGCGGGAGCAACTGTTAGTGCCACACCTATGGGAGGGAATCAGTCAGTCAATTGCCATAAACGATGCACGCTTGGGCGATCATGAATCTTTCAAGACATGATTGACTAGGCAGTTTTTCCTGCTGTAGGTTGCGATTAATTGCTGCGGTACACGGGTTGCCAACCAAGGCTACAGAAACAAACATGTCCTGCTATTCAACCCATAGCTGAAGGGAGAAGAGATGGATTAATACCTTTCTCAAGGGTATCTGTGTGTAAGTAAATGAAACGAATTCAATTAGACTAGTGAATACACAAACAGAAACAAGTAACATGAAAGTATAAATATATATTTTTATAGTAATACATATTTACAACCAAAATGACGAGTAAAGAACAATATAGTATAACTATGAGTATAGCGCGGCGTTGCTCGGGTATAATGAAAGCTTTAAACTAATCCATGGTCTTGGAGCTCATACACTTTGGACGTTAGCACGAAAGACTAAAAAGCAATAGTTGTTTCCAGTTAAAGCGAAACACTAGACTGAAAGAAAAATGAATGGATGTGAGTCAAATTTTGATTTCCGGTATTGATGTCAAATAAGTTTTTCCGTCGTAAACTGAATTTTGAAGTCTAAATAAGTCCTCTGAGTCGATGGTATCATGGCGGAGACTAAGAACTACAATTATACCTACTTAGAGCAAAACCCGAAGCAAAAAGAAAAATAAGAGGGCTGAAAACCTGATTTTGATCACACCCGATAGCTTATCGGAGTATCGATTTCCAATATCAGAGTCAAAGAAGTCATCTAATGATAAACTAACCTAAGTAAGTCCATGAAAACATATCGTACCCATCGTAAGTAAAAGTGGAGAAAATGAGCCATATTGATGGCTGAATATCGGTTTTTGATCAGATTCGATTGAATATCGGGGGTATCGATTTACGATATCGGGGAAATTGTGTCGTCTGGTAAGATCTACTAATGTTTGAGACGAAAAAACTATTATTTTACCAAGTTAGAGCCAATTTTATAAAAGAACCACGATAAAAGGGCTGAAATCCTGATCTTCATCGGACCTGATGGGGTATCGGGGTAGCGGTTTCTAATACCCTAGGAGAATAGGATAAAATAAGTAGCTCATGATCTGACCGGTAGCCTAAAAAATATCTGTATGAGGTTTGGTGAAAATCTGATAAAAATTGTGGATTTGTATGACGAACATACATACAGACAGACACACAAACACCTTGCTTTTTATACATATAGATTACCAACAAAGCATTTTATAACAAAATGAACAATACATTTTATTAATAGTTGAAGGGCTACAATTTTGTTCAAAGTATATTTAGTGAAAGTATAAAATCGTGCTTAACTCTATTAAAATTTCGTCATTAAAAGTATTATAGAGGTAGACATGCCACTAAACAAAAACGACCAATACAAAAGAACTTCTCGACCTAATTGTGAAAGGCAGTAGAGTTAACAAGAACCTATACTAGCCAAAAAAAAAAAAAAAAAAAAAAAAAGAAAGAAAAACCGCCTGCATAGGGACAGAAAAAAATCTAACGGAGTCAAATCTGGCGAGCGTGAAAATCAATAAAATGGTCCTCCCCTTCCGATCCATCTGTTTACTTATCTAAAAATTGTTGCAAATTTTGATGTAAAGAAATATTCAATAACTATACTTAAAACTAGGAACATTAGACTTTATAAGATTTTTTACAGATTATTTCTATCACAAATACAAAGAAAGTTATAAATTAATTAAAGTGCACACGAACTTTATGGACACCCTGTATTTTACTTTATTTGATGCACATTGTGTTACGGACATGTGCGTTGGAGTAGAACGAAATGAAAAATCGGAGATCAGAGTTCGAAATTCAGTCGAATTCGTTTCATTCACTTTACGCGCAAATATCATTCAGTCAGTTAAGTGCCATACGTGATACACGCTTGGGAGATCATGTCTCGAAAGAGACATGACTGACTGGCAGAAGATTATCTCGCAGTAGGTTGCCATTGCTTTCTGCGGTAGACTGGTTGCCGCCCAAGGCTATAGAACCCAATCTGTCCTGTTATTTAACCCATAACTGGAAGGAAGAAACGGATTAATACCTTTCCCAAGGGTATTTGCGTGAATGTAATGAATTCGGCTGGAATTCGAACTCGGCTCCCCGATTTCTCGTTCCGAGCCGATATCCACTGCACGACAATGGGTTAAAGAGCAGGAAAGATTGTGTTCTATGGCCTTGGTTGTCAAACAGTCTACCGCAAAAAACACAATGGCAACCTACTGCAGGAAAATCTTCAGCACAATCAGTCATGTCTCTTTCGAGACACAATCGCACAAGTGTATATCACGTATGGCACATAACTGATTCACCGGGTTACAGAAACACAAGTGGGTCTGAGCAGATGGTCATGTTCGGGAACAAGCAACCATAATGAATTAACACTGTTTTGCAGCGTAGCTTCAACTTCAAAGGGTTGTGAAGTTGATGTAGTTATTTAAATAAAGTTCAAACATGCGACATGTTTCCATCTACTATTTGAATATATAAGAAATAAAAAGTTCATGCGAGATTAGAAAATTAAAATCAAAATCTTACATAATCACAAGATTAGTCTTACCTTGTCGCCATTGTTCTTGTCAACTGTCTACTATCGTCCCACAAGCTTGTTGACGGTCTCCTCAGAAACTTCGTGTTTTTTGTTTGTTAGTGCCATACGTGATACACACTTTGGGCGATCATGTCTCGAAAGACACATCACTGACTGGGCAGAATTTTATCCCACAGTAAGTTGCCATTATTTTCTGCGGGTGACTGGTTGCCAGCCAAGGCTATAGAACCCAATCTTTCTTGTTATTTGACTCATAGCTAGAGGCGGAAGTGGTGTATTATATTATTAAGTAGTAATTAGTGGGGGGGGGCAGTTTATTACTTTATAGCAACAGAAAACCGGTCCCCTACTTTATGCCCAGTAGAAGTCTTAATCATGTTTTCAACTATTATATTC
Source organism: Ascarosepion bandense (assembly GCA_037127315.1). NCBI lineage: Eukaryota > Metazoa > Mollusca > Cephalopoda > Sepiida > Sepiidae > Ascarosepion > Ascarosepion bandense. Next base: position 937,872 of record JBBBDQ010001878.1, read on the forward strand.
AGTTAGTCAGTTAAGTGCCATATGAGATACACGCTTGGGCGATCATGTCTCGAAAGAAACATGACTGACTGGGTAGAATATTATCCCGCAGTAGGTTGCCATTGCTTTTTTTGCAGTAGACTAGTTGCCAACCAAAGCTATAGAACGCAGTCTGTCCTGTTATTTAAACCTTGACTGGAGGGAAGAGACGGATTAATGTCTTTACCAATGATATTTGCGCGTAAGTGAATGCAAGGAATTCAACTGTAATTCGAACTTGGCTGCCCGATTTCTCGTTCCAAGCCAATATCCACAACGCACATTATGTTTGTATTGAGTCAAAAATTTGACATTTAAATTTTACTCTAGAGACCGGGACAAATGAAATGAGGCAAGTTAAGAAAATACGGTAGATGAAGGCAGATTTTCCATTTCAACTCTTGAAACTTCAATCAGTTTGTTTTGTAAAATGGCGTCTTGCGTTGTCGTCGTGGGAAATGACGCCTTTGGGACTTACCAAACCCGGCCGTTTTTTTTTTGTTTTTTTTTCTTGAACCCAAGTCCAATTTAATGGCGAAAGGCAGTTAAGATTTTTAAACTCTTAACAATCTTTTTAGTTAATTCTAGACGGTGGCAAGCCGAGAGTTTTTATAAAGGTTGAAAAAATCGTCCGAAGCGGAGTTGATAGTTGAGGTTAAAATCACCCCTGACAAAATTCGGGAAATCACTTTTTGACTCTCTGAAGAACTAGAGCATGTTCCAAATGTGAATGTATTTTTTTTTGTCGCAGAACTGGCACTTAATTCTTTTCCAAAAATCATAGAGCTTTGATATGGGCCAAGGGTTTGTTTTCATTCTCAATCTTCCAGGCATTTGCAACTGAACAACGCAAGGTTTCTTTTTTAAACAGACGAGGAATCGGCACTATAACAGCCGTCTGTCTCAAGTTGCAATCATTCCATATTATCAATGAAAATCGGGTCTGAACTTTGCAATAATCTGATATATTGATCCTTTTACGTAAATTGTCTAATTCGAATTTAATTTGCTTCATTAAAACCGAGATTATTTGAAACATTTTTTTCAATTATTAAATATTTAATATTTATGTTTTATCTAGAAAATGAGACTGAAGAAGACATGTCATTTTTACATCTTAATAGATATTACGATTCGATAATATGACATGTTATAAATAATAGTATATATATATATATATATATATATATATATATATATATATAATATATTCTATCATATTCTACTGTTTTTTTTTAATCATATCACCACGAGCAAGGCGGTAACGCCACTGATGTGCAGGGGGTTACATGAAAGTGAAAAGATTTGGAAAAGAGAAAGCCGGAAACCACATCCTAAACAGGGAACAAGGGATGAGCCTCTACACCTCTACAATAGACGTGGGTGGAGTGTGAACCGGGCGATAGTTTAGTCTATCTACTCCAATTGAGTCTATCTACTCCAAATTTCATTAATAATACGTTTTTTGTTTGTTTGTTTTTTTTTTTGAATGAGCGAGGAATTGTTTTTTTGTAAATTACCGTTATAAATGTCTACTGTCAATACGGGCACGTGAGCGTCTGTGTGTAATGAGTTTTCGGGAATATTTTGAGGATTAACTGTTGTATCATTTGGGTCTGAGGAGACGAAAGGTCAGCAGCGGCGGCGAAATACGTATTAACCATGAAATTGTAAAATATCTAAAATTTTTTCTAAATTATATTACTCTGTTAAATGAAATAAATAAATTTAACATTGAGTGCTTTTGAGTTCGTCTCTATCGGAATTTACCTGACCAATATACCAACTATTCTACGTTATATATATATATATATATATATATATATATATATATATATATAACACTAATAATTAACTGTCCCATTCAGCCAGTAAGATTTTGTGTCATTTCTTGATCAGAGACAATCTATTTTACTGACATTGAATTACATCCCTGGTTCCCTTTTTAGGATGTGGTTTCCGGCTTTCTCTTTTCCAATCTTTTTCACTTTTCCTTTTTGTTTATTTTTTTTTTCAATTGGAGTAGATAGACTGAACTATCGCCCGGTTCACACTCCACCCACGTCTATTGAACAGGTGTAGAGGCTCATCCCTTGTTCCCTGCTTAGGACGTGGTTTCCGGCTTTCTCTTTTACAATCTATTCACTCTTACGTAGCCCCCTGCACACCAGTGGCCTTACCGCCTTGCTTAGAGTGATGTGATTAAAAAAAAAAGGTAAAAATATTAGCAATTCGACTACATTTATTATAATAAATCATATCCTATCAGTAATTCTTGCCTTAATTCCTGACCCGTTGACAATTATCTTCCTCATGATTTTCAAATTATTCCTATAGAATATTCATTAACAATGTATTTTTATTGACAAAAAATTCCTATTCTCTCAATAATGATTGCATTCATTTTTGACCACTGATAACATTTTTCTTTCTAATTTTCAATTCATTTCTATAATAAAATAGTTAGCGAGGCATTTATATCAATCTAAATTTGTTTATAAATGGAACTTTGTCTGTGTGTGTGTGTCCGTTACCTATAGACTGCGAAACGGCTGAACCGATTTTCTTGAAAATTTACACAGTTCTACTATAAGCGTCTGCGAGTGTTCTTATCTAGGTTTTGTGTCGAGGTACCCCCGATAAATATCGAAAATCGATAACTGAAAAAATCGCTTATAGAAGGAGTGATCCAATTTTAATCGAATTTGATACACTCATAGACAAAGACATAAGAAACGATATTCAGAATTTCAAAAGTTGCTGTTCTTACAATAGTGCAGAAAATCGATAATATATATATATAAAAGGCAAGATGTTTGTGTGTATGTCTGTTTATCTGCCTGTATGTCTGTATTTTTTTCAGCCCTTTTATTTTAGCTTTTGCTTCGGGTTTGGTTCTAAGTCGGTATAATTGTAGTTCTTAGTCTCAGCCATGATACCATTTCCTCAGAGGACTTATTTAGCCTTCAAAATTCAGTTTACGACAAAAAAAACGACGAGTTCATTTTTACTTCCTTGCCTTGTAAAAGTTTGCAAATTTATAATAACAAAAGAACAGGTCTATTTTCACTTAACGTTCTTTAAAATATATCTATATATCTATATATATATCTATCTATCTATCTATATATATATATATATATACACACACACACAAACACACACACACATATATATATATATATATATATATATATATATATATATAGTACCGGCCATAATTATTAGGCCACTCGAATGTTTTAAAAGAGATGATGTATTTCATACTATTTTTTAGTATTTATTGCCAAGTGGATAATTCTAAATGAAAATAGAATGGTTCTTTTGTTAATACTGCACAATAGCATGTGTATCAAATGAATTTATAAATATTTAATAATTACCTATATTGCAGTTACATCAATGAAAGAATGAACTGTTCTGCTGTCCAGTCTTTGTGCTCTCTTCCCCATGTTAGTCTCTTCTTATTGGCTGGCCGACTCAAAGGCTTCCTGACTGCTTTGTAAAATTTACCAAAGTAATAATAATAAAAGAACCATTCTATTTTCATTTAGAATTATTCACTTAGCAATAGCTACTAAAAATAGCATGAAATACATCATTTCTTTTAAAAACTGGGATGGCCTAATAATTCTGGCCTGTAGTGTATGTTTGGGTGGAACGAATGAAAGCCTTAAATAAATTATCTGAAAAAAAAAAGGGCAAAAACTGTTAAAATTACTAAAAAGAACGTTATAAAGAGAAAAAATGAATGAGAGAAAAAGAATTTAAAGAAAGAAAGAAAGAAAGAAAGAAAGAAAGAAAGAAAGGGAGGGAATAAATGGGCTAAAAAGAAAAAGTCTGAAAGAAAGAGAGACAAAAAAAAGGAGTAGGCTATAAGAATGAAAGAGAGAGAATGAAAGAAAGAGAATGAAAGAGAGAGAATGAAAGTGCGATAAATAAATCGAGCGAGAATAAGTGTATTGTAAAGATTTGCAGTTAGATTAACCCTTTAGCTGGGATCGAAATCCGACTAATTTTTCATAAAACAAACATCTTACCACAGAAATATCTGCGGAACAGTAGAATCAGGCAAACTTCACAACAGGATACTCACAGAATGCAAACAAATATATATACACTCCCGGCCATAATTATTAGACCACCCCGGTTTTTTAATATTTATTGCCAAGTGGATAATTCTAAATAAAAATAGAATGATATTGTTATGACTTTGGAAAATTTTACAAGGCAAGAAAGCAAAGATGAAATCGTCCCAATCATCCTAATAATTGTTCTTCATTCTTTCATTAATGAAACTGCAATATAGGTAATTTTTAAATATTTATAAATTCATTTGATGCACATGTCATTGTGCAATATTAACAAAATAACCATTCTTTTTTCATTTACAATTATTCACTTGGCAATAATACTAAAAAAATACAATGAAATACATCATTTTTTTAAAACACTGGGGTGACCTAATAATTATGGCCGGTAGTATATATATATATATATATATATATATATATATACATATATATATATATACTAAGTTATGATCTGATATTAAGGACAGAATGGTTAAATAAAAAGAAGACAAGAGGAAAACTGTATTTATCTCACCTACGCGTTTCGTCCTGTGATGGTCTTTATCAGTTATCACAAATTGAGTTTTATTCCAAATTATGTATCTATAAACAAACAGTGTAGGCAAATATAAAAAAACGCTCACAAATGATTCAAAAAGTTTAACAGAATATTTTAGTTTTAGAACTTCTTCATGTGTAGTGCAATGTCACGAGATGTTAAAATGAAGGGAATTCAACCGTTTTCTTTGGACTTTTTATTATATATATATATATATATAAACTTCCAGGACATTATTCTTAAAACAAAGCGTAGTATTTGTTCCACTCATTTCTAATGAAAGTGCTTACAATTTTTCACCAACTACTCCTTTATTTTGAATTTCTAGCTATTTTAACCTTCCAGTTATGCGTTCTGAAAATTCCTGTAGTGCTTTTGAAATAAACTTTGGAAAATCAGTTGATATAAAACGCCTAAAGATACCGAAAAGTTGAAACCAAGGTTGCGTGATCGACGGACTTTCGAATGAGTATACAGTATGTCCCAGAATTCGCGCTCCATCCAATTTTTTTTATAAAAATAAATATGAATATCAATTTTATTGACCATAATCAGAAAAGATGCTCAAATTCTTCACCCTCTGCATTACCACATGAATCAATTCTCTTTCTGCATTTTAAGAATACGATGTACTAATGATTAATTTAATTGGAGTAGATAGCTCTATCTATCGCCCGGTTCACACTCCACCCACCTCTATTGAACAGGTTAAGAGGCTTGTCCCTTGTTCCCTGTTTAGGATGTAGTTTCCGGCTTTCACTTTTCCGATCTTTTCACTATTACGTAGCCCCCTGCACATCAGTGGCATTACCGCCTTGCTCGGGGTGATACAATTAAAAAAAAAAATTGCTAATCGTTAGCTCCTGGCTTATTTTCCTTAATTAGTTGGAAAATATGATTAAGGCTTTTACTGAGCATAAAGTGGGGGATCGGTTTTATATCGTTATGAAGTAATAAACTCATCCCCCACTACCTACTACTTGGTAATATAATATGTCTTCCCACTCTAGCTATGAATCAAATAACAGGACAGATTGGGTTCTATAGCCTTGGCTGGCAACCAATCTACCGCAGAAAGCAATGGCAACATACTGCGGGATAATATTCTGCTCAGTCATTCATACCTTTTTCGAGACATGATCGCCCAAAACGTGTATCACGTATGGCACTTAACTAACTGACTGAATATAATAGTTGGAAACATGATTACGGCGTTTACTGGTCATAAAGTGGGAGACCGGTTTTCTATTTTTATGAAGTAATAAACTGATCCCCCACTAATGATACTTAATAATATTATACATTACTTTCACCTCTAGCTATGAGTCAAATAACAGGACAGATTGGGTTCTATAGCCTTGGCTGGCAACCAGTCTATCACAGAAAGTAATGGGAACCTACTGCTGAATTATCTTCTGCCCAGTCAGTCATGCCTCTTGCGAGACATGATCACCCAAAGCGTGTATCACATATGGTACTTAACTGACTGACTGGCACTTCACTGATATGTGGGTGGTGCAAAGGTCGCGAATAGGTATGACAAATCGCACAGGTGAGTTCAAATATTAGTCTGGTTAGTTACATTAATCAAGGAGCAAATAATCTTGAGAAATGTATAAATCCATCTTCTCCCACCTCCTAGGGGTTAAATAGCAGGACGTGTATCTGGAAAAGTCATCGTTATTCTCAAAATAATTGTTAATACATTATTCACTCTCAAACAAAAAGTAATTATTTGTACAATTCAAAATATGTTTAGTTTTTTAATAACCCAAAGGTATTGGTAATTCGTAAAACACATGGATGCAGCGGGTGTGGCGAAATCAATAAATATGAGACAAAAAGGGAATGAATATATATATATAGGGAGAGAGAGAGAGAGAGAGAGAGAGAGATAATGATTGAGATAGATAGATAGATAGATAGATAGATAGATAGATAGATAGATAGATAGATACGAACATATATATATCTAGAGAAAGAGAGAAAGAGAGGTGGGTGAAATAATGACCAAATTCAGATAGCTAGCTATCTTGCTAGATAGATAAGAACAGACTGAAACAGATAATGAACCCACTGTTACATATATATATATATAGAGAGAGAGAGAGTGAGATAGATAGATAGATAGATAGATAGATAGATAGATAGATAGATAGATAGATAGATACCAAAAAGAATGCAATTGATAGACAGAAAGGAAAATTATATAAAAGAATGAAAAAACGAAAGAAAACAAGAATATATTGAGATACATAGACTTGTAGATTGACAAATTGATATGAAGAGTGATAGATAGATAGATAGATAGATAGATAGATAGATAGATAGATAGATAACAGGCTGAGATAGGTAGAGAGATAGAGAAAGAGATAGAGAGATATAATGATTAGCTTTTGATAGATAGATAGATAGATAGATAGATAGATAGATAGATAGATAGATAGATAGATAGATGCTATGAGACTAAGAAAGAAAGACAGACTGACAGACATAAATAAAATGGCTATCTAGAAATACATGGGAGGCCGACAGATATGACCCCATTGAGAAATAAACAAATAAAGAAAAAGAAACGAATGTTGTCCCCGAAATTATAAACCATGAAGAAAACACGAAAAAAGTATTTGTTAGTAATCGGCATTCAATTAACAAAAAATAGTTGTGACAAGCAATCCATCATAAAATCCTATGTTCAAGACCTGGTGGGGGGACCACCCACCGCTTTGGCGTCTACAGTCTACTCTAATGCTTAACCACTTATCTCTCTGCACTTTATCACTATTTTGTAATTCTCTCTCTCTCTCTCTCTCTCTCTCGCCTCCTTAGATACGTGCTAAGAATCATCAAGCATTATTTTCGGAGTTACTTTTAGCCACTGTATATAGATAGCTGTATTTGCGCAAATGAATTATGTTAAGAAATTTTTTCCGTCACCAGGTGACATTCGTCATATTTACCCATTAAACAACATGCTAGAGTTAATTTTTTAAAATAATTTTACGCCAATAAAGGCAACAAAGCCACTATAACGCAATGGGGGTTTAGTGAGTGTGAGAGAATATAAGTAAAAAATATTGATAACGATCAGACTGAGATAGATAGATAGATAGATAGATAGATAGATAGATAGATAGATAACAGGCTGAGATAGGTAGAGAGATAAAGAAAGAGATAGAGAGATATAATGATTAGCTTTAGATAGATAGATAGATATATAGATATATATATATATATAGATAGATAGATAGATAGATAGATAGATAACAGACTGAGATAGATAGATAGATAGATAGATAGATAGATAGATAGATAGATAGATAGAAACAGACTGATATAGATAATGAACCCACTGAGATATACGAGGGTCATTCAATAAAACAGGTGATTTTTTTCTAATACAGATAGAAGCTTTTTTTTTCAACGTAGTCTCCCATTTTCCCATCTGTGCACAAGCTTCCGTATTCCCTCAGCGTAAAAATCTTTGGACTAATGTCTCAGCCAATCGCTCACAGCACTTTTGACTTCGTCGTTACTTTCAAACTTCGTGCCTCTCGTGAACGCTTTCAAGGGACCAAACAGGTGAAAGTCTGAGGGGGCAAAGTCTGGGCAGTAAGGGGGATGAACGAGCAGCTCCTAGCCCAGCTCGTTGATGGTTTGCTCAGTTTGGGCTCCTGTGTGAGCTGAGCTACGAGTAAGCAAGTTCATCATGGACAATTTTGTGTGCTGTTCCAACAGATAGGCTCAAAGTCTTTGCAATATCATCCATTGTCACCATTCTGTCAGACACAGCTGAGATTCTCCTATGAATTTCAAATGGTTTGCACCCTTCAGAAACCAAAAACTTGATAACTGACCTCTGTTCAATCCCGGAGCATGCTTCTTGTTCGGTCACCTTTGATAATCTCAAAAAAAAGCAAAGGAAAAAAATTAAAAAGTAAAGCTTCTAACTGTATTAGAAGTCCTTATAACGAAAAATTATTTTGCCATCATGGGTCCAGTGCAGTGCTGTTCTTGTGATTGACTGTGGATCTTTCCGGAGTACATGCCAATCCATCTACACCGCCTTCTTGTAATGATGGTACCCATGTTATCTTGCATGCATTTCTTCAACAGGACTTCATTGGAGATCTTCTCCAGGCAAAATATTCACAGTATTCGACGGAGGCATATGGTGTGAAAGGATCGAAATTTTGGCGAGATCCGCCTTAGTCATTCTCCAGCATTCAGATCCGTATCAGATGGCAAGAAAAGACGGTAAACCAAGAACGACATGGAGAAGAATGAGATGAAAGCCATGCAGTACTCATGGGGTTCATTGACTAGTCTGGCCCAAGATAGGCAGAGGTGGAGAAGCTTTGTTGCTGATCTACACACCATTGAGTTTAACGGATGATGATGATAATAATACCGACAAATTCACCTTATTTATTGAATGAGCCTCGTGTATATATATATATATATAAAGAAAGAGATAGATAGATATATATATAGATGAAAAAGACTAAGATAGATAGATAGATAGATAGATAGATAGATAGATAGATAAGAACAGACTTATATAGATAATGAACCCACTGATATATATATATATATGTATATATATATATATATATACAAAGATACAGAGACTGATATATATATATATATATAATATGAGACTAAGAAAGAAAGACAGACAGACAGACAGATAGATAAATAGATAGATAAATATATATATATATAAAGCAAAATGTTTCTGTGTGTGTGTCTGTTTATCTGTTTGTATGTCCTTTATACAAATCCACAATTTTTATTCGATTCTCACCAAACTTCACACAAATATTCTTTACGCTGAGTCTGAGCTCCGGGACCATGGATTAGTTTTAAAGCTTTCATTACACCCGAGCAACGCCGGGCTATACTGCTAGTATATATATATATAGAAAGCGACAGAGACAGAGACGCACACACACACACACACACACACACACACACACACACACACACACACACACGTATATACATATATATATATATATATATATATATAGATAGATAGATAGATAGGAACAGACTTCTATAGATAATGAACCCACTGATATATATATATATATATATATATATATATATATATATATATATATATTTATAAAGAGAAACACAGAGATATATATAGAGATAGTATGAGACTTAGAAAGAAAGACAGACAGACAGACAGACATAAATAAAATGGCGTGAAACACATGCGATACAAAGAGATATGACCCCCTTTTACAATGCAACAAACGCAAGGAAAAAAAAACGAATGTTGTCCCCGAAATTATAAACCATGAAGAAAACACGGAAAAAGTATTTGTTAATAATCGACATTCAATTAACAAAAAATAGTTGTGACAAGCAATCCATCATAAAATCTCATAAAAGAGGAAGTAAGATAGAAAATAACGATTGACATAATGTTTAGCTTTTTGAAGATCAAAGTTGACTGAACAGCAAGAAATCAGAAGATTGATCTAAAATGAAGAAATGCAAGAAAAGAAACCGATTGCATAGAACTTATGGTTCGCAATTTAACTTGTAAAGGATGAGACCTAACTGCTAATCAAGTACTCGCGCTTAACCTCTAGATAGGATAAATTAAAGTTAATCAGAACAATAACCATGCAATTCTTCTTCTTCTATGTGCCTTGTCCTTTCAGGACGTAGTCGATCATGGCCTTCCACGTCTCCCTATCCCTGGTGGCTCTTAGCACGTTTTCTTCTGTAATATCTGGCAATTCCCGTTCTGTAATCCACCTGCTCAGGCCCCTAAAATATGTTATCAGCTGTTTTCCTCTGTCTCTTTTCCCTCTTTGTAACCTGTTAGTATAAGGTTCTCCAAACCCTCGTATTAATCCGTCTCTTCCCTCCAGTTATGGATAAAAAATTGGACAGATTGGATTATAAAATAAATTAGATTACAATATTGTGATTTTCTTTCTTCATTTAATGATAGTGCTATTAACCTTAGACAATATAAAAAAAATTACATAAAATACATAAACTAAATCTGTCATATATATATATATATATATATATATATATATATATATATATATAATAAAATCGACTCTGTACGTATTCAAATCTTAAAATGTTACACAAGTAATTTTTAAAGACCACGAATAACCAGCAGAATCTAACTCCGTTATTGTCCTCGGCTATAAAGCTTTGGACAAAGAGGGGAAAAAAAGAAAGCTGCGTAGCACCGACAATACATACAGTTCTTCACAGCAAAGAAAAAAAACCCTCCAACGGAACGAACCACAAAGAAAGAAAAGTGCTCGATACTAAACTAACCAAAAAGGGTTAAAGGCCCTGACGAGCCGTTGTGCGAAACCGCGGTAGGTCTTGGCGATCTTGCGATTTTTTTCGTATATATATATATATATATATATATATATATAATCGAAACAGTAGCTACTCTAGCATCTATGCATTGCTCATTCTGTAATGAATTGGGGCACCCTAACTACTGGCGTATGATACATCATACACTAAATGTCTGCCCCCTTCTACCGAGCGCCAGTTGCGTCAGAGGTAGAATCGCCGACTGACGCGAATTCGGTTCGCCTTCGGATCTCTGTGTCGCACTTTCCGTCTTCTGTTAGAACACTTCCCAGGTATTTAAATCGCTGTACTTGCTTGATTTTAGTGCCTTCCACCTGTATTTGACATTTTGTGTTGCTGTTTTTGCTGATGACCATGCATTGGGTTTTCTTGCAGTTTATTTTTAGTCCTTTTTTGTCAATCTCTTCATCTACCTTCTGATGTCTAACCGTACTGATGAGATGTGATACAGCGAAATAGGTCTGTCTGCGGATGACTAATCGGGGAGTCGAGTTCGAATTCCAGTTGAATTCCTTACATTCATTTACGCACAAAAGAGGCATGACTGACTGGGCAGAAGATTATCCCGCAGTAGGTTGCCATTGCTTTCTGCGGTAGACTGGTTGCCAGCCAAGGCTATAGAACCCAATCTTTCCTATTATTTAACTCATAACTGGAGGTAAGAGATAGATTAATACCTTTCACGAGGGTATTTGTGCGTAAGTGAATGCAAGGAATTCAACTGGAATTCGAACTCGACTCCCCGATTTGTCGTTCTGAGTCGATATCCACTGCACCACAATGCACATCCGCAAATTTGATCTACCAAGCCGTAAATTGCCACGTTAACAACAGAATGCAGGTTATCTTTGAGGTCAGTTTCACAGTGACCCTAAGACCACATCCGGTCATAAATATGATGAAAGTGGTAATGCTTAAAGCTTGTCCTATATTCGACATGATTTTTATCATGTTCTAACAGAAGACGGAAAGTGCGACACAGAGATCCAAAGGCGAATTGGCATGGCGAAGGACGAGTTCCAAGAGCTGAGGAAAGTATTAAGAGACAAGAACATTTCACTAGAAACAAACAAGAGAGTACTGGATTGCTATGTGATGTCAGTTCTTCAATATTCCAATGAATGCTGGACAATGTCATCAAAGATGAAGGAAAAAACTTGAAGCAACTGAAATGTGGTTCTACAGAAGTATACGGGATATAAAGGTCGGGGATCAATTCCATATAACAATCAATATATAAACTGACCCCTCACTTTGTGGTCACAGCAGTTTTTATACATTTATATTCCTGAAATCCAAAAGCATATGGATGCATTCCAAGAGCTGAAAAGAGTATTAAGAAACAGGACAATTTTGCTAGAAACAAACAAGAGAGTACTGGATTGCTATGTGATGTCAGTTCTTCAATATTGCAAAGAATGTTGGACAATAGAATCAAAGATGAAGGAAAAACTTGAAGCAACTGAAATGTGGTTCTACAGAAGAACGCTGCGGATACCATGGACCGAGCATGTAAACAATGATGAGGTGTTGGAAAGAATGAAAATGAAAATGAAAATAATATTGAGCAACAGGATGAGACTGCTAAAATTCCTTGGACATGCAATGAGGAAAGAGGGCTTGGAGAACCAATATATATATATATATATATATATATATATATATATATATATAGCTAGCCAGCGAGCTTCATACTATAGATTATCTCAAGTAGCCTGTCTAGCAGTATATTACTAACAAATTAGATCTGTAAGTAGCCAACATTGACTGACACTTTTTGTCAAATCTAACCTGGCTATATGTTCTTACATCAACGAGTAAGTCTTCATTTACAAATACAAATAGAATGAATATATATATATATATATATATATATATATATATATATGTATATATATTAACATGCCCTGTGGACATAGAAGAATCCAAAGGAGTATCCTTAACACATAGTGTTAGGATAAATCTCTAAGAGAGCTCTAAACATATATATATATATATATATATATATATATATATATATAGGAAAGAATATTAATAAAACGTTTTGAATTTAAAAATGTACTTTTTTTTAACAGTATTTGTTTATTTTTATTATATTTTATATTTCAGACCGTCCTCGGTCCTTCATCAGAAACAAGTGATTTTTAAATTTGAATTAGAAACGTATTTCACGATAGCGTCCGAATATTTTTTGTGTTTACATCACGTGGTGTGTTTGTTCACAACATGCGGCACGTCCGTAGAGAAAGTCTGTTTGTTTTAGATAAAAAGTTCTTGGAATATCTGAAAAAAATTTTTTTACCTGTTGAAATATTTGTAAAGATTCAACACACCTAAGTCCCTATTTAACCCTAGCTTGTGTGTATTTAATTTTAAAATCCAGTATTTTTCTTTCTTTCTGCGTGTGTATGTAGAACTAAAATTGGAGTCTATTAGTAAACATTTGCAATTTTCTAAAGTATGATCAGGTTGATTAAAATGGGCTGCAATTGGGGAGTATACATTTTTTTGTCGTATATTTAGTTTGTGATTATTGAAGCGAAATCTAAAGCTATTACCGGATTCGCCGATATATCCACTGTTGGGGCAAATTGAGCAGAAGAGAAAGTAGATGATGTTTTTGCTGTCACAAGTAAGGTTTGGTGGGTGTGTGTTGGGTACAGAGAATGTTTTGTCTGTTATTAAATGTTTACAAATTAAACAGCGAGGCTTTCCACATTTTAAATTCCCTGATAGGTTTGTATTATTTAAATATTTGTTAGAAGTGAGGATAGTTGATAGGTTGGGTGTTTGTTTCTTTGCATTTATGGGTGGTTTATCGAAAATGTCTTTGATGTTTTTGTTTGATTGGAGGTTCCTGTAATCATTTTTTAAATTTTTGATAAGTGTGTAGGAATATTGATTATGGTTAAAAACCATGGGAATTCGGTTGTTATCTTTTCGTTTTTTGTATGCGAGAAGTGTGCTACGATCTATGTGGATGGTTTTATGTAGTGCTTCCTTTATTATTTTTATTGGATATTTACATTTTAGAAACTGTTTTGTTAGGTTGTTAATGTTGTTTAGAAAATCGTGATGGTCTGAGCAAATGCGTTTTATTCTAATAAATGAGCTGTATACGATAGATTTTTTTAATTTGAGGGGATCACAGCTGTTAAAGTGTAGGAATTTATGTTGGTTTGTGGGTTTGTTGTATAGACTGGTGGAAAGTGTATGTTTATTTAATTTTACCATGACGTCTAAGAAAGGGACGGATGTGTATGAGTACTCCATGGTAAATTTGATTGTATTGTGGAAGTTGTTGCAGAAAGTAAAGAAGTTTTTTAATTTTTCTAATCCATGAGTCCATATTAAGAAAATATCACCAATGTATCTAAAATAATGTGATGGTTTGTATTGTGAACTGTCTAGTATCTTTTTTTCTAAAATATGCAAAAAGATATTGGCATAACTAGGCGCCATTTCCGTGCCCATTGCTGTGCCGCTAATCTGTAAATAGTGTTTGTTGTTGAATTTAGAAAATTTAGAAAATTGTTGAATTTTAGAAAATTGCAAATGTTTACTAATAGACTCCAATTTTAGTTCTACATACACACGCATAAAGAAAGAAAAATACTGGATTTTAAAATTAAATACACACAAGCTAGGGTTAAATAGGGACTTAGGTTTGTTGAATCTTTACAAATATTTCAATAGGTAAAAAAATTTTTTTTCAGATATTCCAAGAAATTTTTATCTAAAACAAACAAACTTTCTTTACGGACGTGCCGCATGTTGTGAACAAACACACCACGTGATGTAAACACAAAAAATATTCGAACGCTATCGTGAAATACGTTTCTAATTCAAATTTAAAAATCACTTGTTTCTGATGAAGGACCGAGGACGGTCTGAAATATAAAATATAATAAAAATAAACAAATACTGTTCAAAAAAAGTACATTTTTAAATTCAAAACTTTTTATTAATATTCTTTCCTATACATATTAAGACAGTATACGTGGATGATCATCACTATATATATATATATATATATTATTAGTGTATGCAAGAGGGGTTGAGCGTTTATGTTTCACTGAATTAACTTTGTGTTTTTTTGTGTGCATGTCCGTAGACATAGATAGATAGATAGATAGATAGATAGATAGATAGATAATGAACAGCCTGGCATAGATAGATAGATAGATAGATAGATAGATAGATAGATAGATAGATAGATAGATAGATAGATAGATAGATATGAACAGACATAGATCGATAGATAGATAGATAGATAGATAGATAGATAGATAGATATGAAAACAGACATAGATAGATAGATAGATAGATATAGATAGATAGATAGATAGATAGATAGATATGAACAGACATAGATAGATAGATAGATAGATAGATAGATAGATAGATATGAACAGACATAGATAGATAGATAGATAGATAGATAGATAGAATAGATAGATAGATAGATAGATAGATAGATAGATAGATAGATAGATAGATAGATATGAACAGACATAGATAGATAGATAGATAGATAGATAGATAGATAGATAGATATGATATGAACAGACATAGATAGATAGATAGATAGATAGATAGATAGATAGATAGATAGATAAAACCAAACCCATTGTATCTGATCAAGCGTGTGATATTTAAACCAAATTGCTCTGTTAAAGAGATAACTGCAACATCCCTGGCCTTCTAGACTTACAAACTAACTCTGAACATAATTCATTGACAAACAGGTCTTCGAGTTCGAATGGAAACAATATAATTACACTTTAGCGCCATCTTGACTCTCACCCTAACTTGTCCACCACTTTGTCGCCATTCCTCCCTTCGTTTTCTCTTTTTCTATTACTTTGTATAATTTTCGTGATTCAGACCTCTAACATTTTAGTCTCAGTCCTTCCATTTCGCATTTATATACATTTATCTTTTGCCTTTCCTTTTACCGCCATTCTGCGTCCATCTTGGTTGTTTCCTCGCTACGATCGTCTGCTTTCTTCCATTTTCTTCTCAATCGCAAATTCTTTTAGTATTCAAATCAGTTATTCTCCCTCTCTACCGGACATCCATTTTTCATTATTTTCAACTTCGTGACCTTTCGGATTTTCTCTTTTTCTCTCATTTATTCTCTCTTAATCCGCTTCCTCTAACCTCTTTCTTTTTCCCACCCTCTCTCCCTTGTTATCTCTCTCTCTCTCTCTCTCTCGCTCTCTCTCTCTCTCTCTCTCTATATATATATATATATATATATGCATGCTGTATTCATTTTGGACGAAAATAGCTCCAGAGCTACGAATCTTTTGTCGTCTTTCAACACATATCACAGAAAGATATTTTCTTTTCTCGAAAAAATGTCTCTCTATTTTTTATGCGTTTTTTTTAACTTTTTAATTACGATTGTAAAAATATTTTAAAATGAATAATTAGTTGTTGTTTTTTTATATTTTTTCCTCTGTTTATTTTCTCTTGTTTTATTCAGTACGATATTGTATTTTAAAATATAGCAGTCTTCTACTACGCCTATAGTCTTTTAGTTTGCAAAAATAATTAACCTGGAAAAAAGAAAGAAGGGATTTTTGCAGACACATACCTGCCTTTCTATCTTTTCGTGTCTCTCTTTATTTCCATTATTTACTAGCAGTATAGCCCGGCGTTGCTCGGGTTTCATGAAAGCTTTAAAAAGGGATATTTATCAATTATCATAAGTTGTTTATGCAAATATAGGTCAATCTAGTATGTAGACATAATCGTCGTATGCAGTATTCTGAGACGTAGGCGTAGTCAGTAGTCTTAGTAGAGCTATGGACGTACTCCAATAGACCTCTAGTGAAAGATCTCTCTCTATCCCTCCGTGGACGTCCCTCGTCTGTATTTATGGCTGACACCAGCCAATCACATTCCAGCGAGAGGGAACCAAGGTGTATACATATTCATTATCTATTCATTACATCAATAACTATAATTCCAAGCTTAGAATATTGCTACCATATATGGTCTTGTTATTTACCTTATGGATATCGACTCGGAACAACAAATTGGGGTGCCGAGTTCGAATTCTAGTTGAATTCCTGGCATTCACTTGCGCACAAATACCCTTTGGAAAGGTATTAATCCGTCTCTTCCCTCCAGTTATGGGTTAAATAATAGGACAGATTGGCAACCAGTCTACCGCAGAAAGCAATGGCAACCCTACTGCGGGATAATCTTCTACCCAGTCAGTCATGTCTCTTTCGAGACATGATCGCCTAATGTATCACGTATGGCACTTAACTGACTATTTACCTTGAGCCCATTGATAAAATTAAAAAGAATTAGCAATATTATTAGTCCTCATCTGGTGGCTCGGCTACCGTAACTTTATCAGCCCCGTAACGTTACTTTCCTGTGTCGTTTTCTATAAATAAGTGAATTCCATAGACTATTTATTGGTTTCACAGTGAAAGGGTGGGGCCTAGTTGCTAATCTTGTGACTCTAGCAAATTCATTTATGGGGGTGTTTTAAATAACTGATATGCCACGAAAAAGATATTTATCAATATGAAGTAGTTAAGTGGTTTAGGCAAATGTAGGTAAAGTTATGTGTTTATTGCTTACATCAGCCAATAACTTTCCAATGAGGGAGAACCAAGGTGTATACATATTTTGTTATGGGGAAACACACCTATTCCTCAGATAATGAACTCTCCCTCCTGTATTAATAAGAGTTAACAGGAATTTCTAGAGAAATTCTTAGGAGTTCTGGTATTGTGGTATATGAAGGATTGGGAGGTGATGGATGAGTTCTTGTGTTGAATGTGCAAATTGTAATGAGTGTTTAGGTCGTTTTAGTGTTTAGCTAGGTATAAGATAGATACTGAAGACCACCCACTACCAACCCACTTTTTCGGCATTGTGCCACAATTTGTGTAATTTACGCAAATAAATATTAAGTTCTTAGGAGTTCTTGGGAGTTCTTGGGAAGTTCATTTTAGTTTGAAAAAATTATGTTGTATTTTAGTTTTTAGTTTGTATTTCATTTTTCATTAAATGTTTTATATATTGTATATAGTTGCATTTTTATTGTCATGAGTTTTTCCCCCTTTTTTAGGTGCCTCTTGTAAATTTGTGGTATTGTTGTGTATGAAGGATTGGGAGGTGATGGATGGCTTCTTTTGGTGAATGTGTAAATTGTAAAGTGTGATTGGATCGTGATAGTGTTTAGCTAGGTATAGGATAGTTAAGTGAGTACCACCCTCCCCTTTTCGGCCTTGTGCCATAATTGTATTTTTTCAATAAATACTGTTCTTGGGAAGTTGTTTAGAGTTCTATTGGAGTTCAGTAGATCTATTAGGTATTTGATATTAGTTGGCAGTTAGCCGAATACTAAGGAGTCAGCTTTCAGTGGAAGATTACTAAGTTTCTAACATTTTGGGTGCGTTAAGTCGATTAGCAACCAACATAGCACGATTATAACCTTCAGTTCGAAAAGTACTCCACAATATATTTATTACCTCACTCTCCTAATTTAATTTTACGTTGTATTCCTTCTTTGCTCTAGGTACTGCCACTAATTCACGGGAAAAACAGCATAGCATAATGCAAAACACCATAAACTTAACGAAAATGAAGTTTTATCGTCAAAATGTTGATATTATTATTCAATGGGAAGATAATAAAATTTTGTAATTATTTTAAACATTATTAAACATACATAAGATTTTAGTAAAATTAGAAAATTGAAAGTTAAATTAAGCTGATTAAAAAAAATATTACTTTTATAGCATAAAAAAGTAATATACAACAAATTATTAACGATTGGTCGTATTCATCTGATCGAAGGTTTAACGGATTCTTGACTGATTTGGCGATGACAAATTGTACGCATGCCCAAACTCGACAATTTTCATAAATCTAAGTGATGGGACAAAACTCTTAAATTACGTAACCGTTTCATAATAATGACAATTTCAGTCTACCATACATGACAATAAAGTAAAAATATTATAAATTAAAATTATTTTAAAAATAAATAGCGTAACTACGTTTATTAATCTTTGCAATTTTGGATTCGTAAATTTCGTTTCCACTTAATTACTATATCACATCCAATAAATACCCCAATTCAGAATTTTACACGATTTTAAACTATTATAAATTATTATAATTAAAATGTAAAAAAAAAATGAGAAAATTCTTGTAAAAATTCATTATTCATAAGAAAAAAAATATTTCTTCAGACAATATAATATTACTTATTTACAAAAACAATTAAAAGCTTTTCTAATTACGTAATGTCATAGTTTTATTGAATTCATTATTTTTCAATTCTTTCTAACACGTTTGAAATTTTGGTTAAAATGCTTGTTTTGTTTACGTCATCGCCTTCTACAAAGTTTAACATTGATTTTTTTGCGCTTTTTTTTTGTTGAAAACATTGATTTGAAAATTCTTGTACAAATCAAATAATTTTCCGATTTTTATGAAAATTTCAGAACTTATTCATAAATGAATTAAATTATTTTTGAAATCTTTTTTTTTTAGAAAATATTGGTAATTTTGTTCTTAAATGTGTTACCCCCTCCCTCCATTTATTTAATTTCATTAGATTTCACACAGAACCTTCAGGTTTATTGAAATTATTTTTTTGTTAAAGGAGTCATTGGAGATTGCAAATCACCTACTTTTTTTTTCAAATTTGTACCATTTAACTGGAAATCTGCTCTGAATTGAAAAATAATGAATTCAATAAAACTATGACATTACGTAATTAGAAAAGCTTTTAATTGTTTTTGTAAATAAGTAATATTATATTGTCTGAAGAAATATTTATTTTCTTATGAATAATGAATTTTTACAAGAATTTTCTCATTTTGTTTTTACATTTTAATTATAATAATTTATAATAGTTTAAAATCGTGCAAAATTCTGTATTGGGGTATTTATTGGATGTGATATAGTAATTAAGTGGAAACGAAATTTACGAGTCCAAAATTGCAAAGATTAATAAACGTAGTTACGCTATTTATTTTTAAAATAATTTTAATTTATAATATTTTTACTTTATTGTCATGTATGGTAGACTGAAATTGTCATTATTATGAAACGGTTACGTAATTTAAGAGTTTTGTCCCATCACTTAGATTTATGAAAATTGTCGAGTTTGGGCATGCGTACAATTTGTCATCGCCAAATCAGTCAAGAATCCGTTAAACCTTCGATCAGATGAATACGACCAATCGTTAATAATTTGTTGTATATTACTTTTTTATGCTATAAAAGTAATATTTTTTTTAATCAGCTTAATTTAACTTTCAATTTTCTAATTTTACTAAAATCTTTTGAAATATTTTTAAAATCGATGAATTTTTGTTTGTTTACAAATTTCTTAAAATTAAAAAAATGGCCGTTTTTAAGAAAATTTAAGAAATCGAAATGAAATGTGACTTCAAATCTATATAATTTCTCTCTAAAATACACCAGAACTCTTTACTTAATAGAAATAATAACTTTAATCATTAAGCTTTTAATTGAATCTAAAATGAAATCTTCAAGAATGTGTTTTCATTTAAAAAAATTAATTTTAATATTAGGTATTGAAAATTTATGCCGAAAATAGAGGTACCTAATTTCCTCATTTTTTCTATGAATTCCCATTTTTTTTCTTTACATTTTTGACTATTCTTAATTTCTTTCTTAATTTATCTCCGCCATTACATTTTCTTTGCGTTTCTTCCTTGTAATTGTGTTTCTGTTGCTCTTTTTTGTATCAATTCTGCCTTTTTCATTCATTTATGTTCCTTTCTTGATCCATTAATTGTTTACCTTTCTCCTATAACCGGCTCTTCTTGCCCAGGGGACTCGCCTCTTCGAAGAAATGCAATCGTGGCAAGACATTTGCCAGGAAGTAAATTGGAAAGACAATGAAAAAATGACTGGAACTGAATAAAATAAAAAAAATATTGACTGAAAAATGTAATATGTAGAAAGGGAAACGATGTCTAGAGCAAAAGGAATATATTTTTTAAAATTTTAAAAAGAAACTCTAACAACAAAAAATATAAATAAAGAAGAAATGAAGACTGATGTATTCCGTCTATACATATTCCGTAAAGAAGGTAAAACTTTACTAAATAAAATGATATTCTCTGAAAAATAAAATATGTAGAAAGGAAAACGTTTTGTAGAGGAAAAAAATATATTTATAAAAGTTTATAAAAGAAAGTCTAACAACAAAAATATGGCGGAAGAAGAAATGAAGGCTAATGTATCCCGTCTATACATATTCCGTAAAGAAGGTAAAACTTTACTAAATAAAATGATATTCTCTGAAAAATAAAATATGTAGAAAGGAAAACGATTTCTAGAGTAAAAGGAATATATTTTAAAATTTTTTTAAAAGAAACTTTAACAACAAAATACTGGCTATAAAGAAGGCAAAAAACTTTACTAAATAAAATAAAATAATTTTGACTGAAAAATGAAATATATAGAAAGGAAAACGATTTCTAGAGTAAAAGAAATATATTTTTAAAAATTTTAAAAAGAAACTCTAAGAACAAAAACATATGAAGAAAGAAGAAATAAAGACTGATGTATTCCGTCTATACATATTCCGTAAAGAAGGTAAAACTTTACTAAATAAAATAAAATAATATTGACTGAAAAATAAAATATGTAGAAAGGAAAACGATTTGTAGAGGAAAAAAATATATTTATAAAAGTTTATAAAAGAAAGTCTAACAACAAAAATATGGCGGAAGAAGAAATGAAGGCTAATGTATCCCGTCTATACATACTCCGTAAAGAAGGTAAAACTGTACTAAATAAAATGATATTCTCTGAAAAATAAAATATGTAGAAAGGAAAACGATTTCTAGAGTAAAAGGAATATATTTTAAAATTTTTTTAAAAGAAACTTTAACAACAAAATACTGGCTATAAAGAAGGCAAAAAACTTTACTAAATAAAATAAAATAATTTTGACTGAAAAATGAAATATATAGAAAGGAAAACGATTTCTAGAGTAAAAGAAATATATTTTTAAAAATTTTAAAAAGAAACTCTAAGAACAAAAACATATGAAGAAAGAAGAAATAAAGACTGATGTATCCCGTCTATACATACTCCGTAAAGAAGGTAAAACTGTACTAAATAAAATAAAATAATATTGACTGAAAAATAAAATATGTAAAAAGAAAATAGATTTGTAGAGGAAAAAGGAATGTATTTTTAAAAATTTTTAAAAGTAAGTCTAACAACCACAACAAAAAATAAAGAAAAAAGAAATGAAAACTGATGGAACCTGTCTATACATACTTCGTAACGAAGGTGAAAGATGTCTTATTCAGATAGAATTGTCACACAAGACAACAACTGTTGGCTTACTAACAAACAATAAGGACTGGATGATACAATTAGCTAAACAACATGAAAACAGAAAGATAACTATTTAATAATCAAAGAAGCTAGTAAATACATACAAGATTTACATTTAGTAGATTCTGTAGAAAACCAGAAAAAAGCCAAGAACCAACTATTGCGACAAGAAATATGAAAATTAATAACCTTGCTATAAAAAAATAAAAAATAAAAACCTTGCCATTAATAACCTTGCCATCCCAGTGGTTCAATATAACTTCAACATCTTGAACTGGACTCTAAATGAAAACAGACAAAAGGATTCTATGACAAGAAAGTTCCTTTCTAAGTATAAGCTGCATCATCCAAAGGCTGATGTAGACCGTCTATACATACCCCGTAAAGAAGGTGGAAGAGGTCTTATTCAGCTAGAATTGTCATACAAGACAACAACTATTGGCTTACTAAAATACATAGAAACAACAAAGGGCTGGATGATGCAGTTAGTCAAGCAACATGAAAACAGAAAGAAAAATCATTCAATAATGAAAGAAGGCAGGAAATACAAACAAGATTTATATTTAGTAGATTCTGTAGAAAAGCAAAACAGAAACCAAGAACCAACTCTTGCGGCAAAAAATATGAAAAACAAAAAGCCAAGGATAAAGCTCTTGAACAGATGAAACAACGCTGGCAAGACAAACGTCTGTACGGTCAATATGTAGAACGTGTTAATAAATCTAATGTTCATAGAATTAATACTCGTTTATGGTTACAAGTATCTGAAACTGAATGCTTTATTCTTGTAGCGCAAGACTAAATTCTTTTCATTAAGAATTTTCAGGCAAATATTATACATAATAATGAAGATCAGAAATGCAGGTTCTGTGACAAATACCAGAAAACGATAGACCATCTAATCTCAGGATGTTCTGTACTTGCCCCAAATGAATATAAAAGATGTCACGATAAATTGAGGCATATATTTCCATTAGACAATGTGCAAAATTGAAAAACATACAAACAAGCATGGGCAAAAAAATCACCCAGCACCGGTTACAGAAATAGAAGATATTCTACAGGAGTACGTCATCTACATAGACAGGATAATTGAAGCAAATAGGCCACATTTTTGTCAAAAACAGACAAAACTTGCTTTTTTTTAAAATCATATCACCCCGAGCAAGGCGGTAACGCCACTGATGTGCAGGGGACTACGTAAGAATGAAAAGATTGGACAAGTGAAAGCCGGAAACCACATCCTAAACAGGAAACAAGGGATGATCCTCTTCACCCGTTCAATAGACATGGGTGGAGTGTAAACCGGGCGATAGTTTAGTCCATCTACTCCAATTGAAAAAAAAATAAGAAAAAAAAAGAAAAGTGAAAAGATTGGAAAAGAGCCGGAAACCAAATCCTAAACAGGGAACGAGGAATGAGCCTCTTAACCTGTTCAATAGACATGGGTGGAGTGTGAACCAGGCGATAGATAGATCTATCTACTCCAATTGAAAAAGAAAAACAAAAAAACAAACTGAGAAGATTGGAAAAGAGAGAGCCGGAAACCACATCCTAAACAGTAAATAAGGGATGAGCCTCTTTACCTGTTCAATATGGCTTCTCCATCGGATTGTAACATAGAAATTAAGAAATTTTAAAAACTATCGAAGCATAAAGACTTGAAAATTGAATTACAAAAAATGTAGGAATTGAAAAAATAATGTTTCCAGTGATAGTAGGTGCGCTTGGAATGATAAAAAAGGAACAAAACAACGCATTGAAAGGATCCCTGGACATTACAGCTTAAGAGATATAAAAAAAATTGTCTTGATAAATACAGTGGACACACTAAGACGAATTTTGTCCATGTAATGCTAGGGATGTTATGGGAGATATAAAAAAAACATGAAATGGAGCCATAGCAACAAACTTTTATTTGCCTTAGGTCTTTTCACAGATTTGGTAGGTAGTTTGACCATAGCAGAAATCGAATTATGATGATAATGATAATAATATTGATAATAATAACCAAAGCAATGCTAATAATAATAGTAATAATCCAGACTTTATTGTTAAAAACCAGTAAGAAAAAAACTTGCATATTAATTGATATGGCTTGTCCAGTGGATTGTAACATAGCAACCAAGGAATTCGAAAAACTGTCAAAATATAAAGGCCTGGAAATTGAAATAGAAAAAATGTGGAAATTGAAAACAAGAGTTGTGCCAGTGATAGTAGGAGCACTTGGAATGATAAAAAATGGAACGAAACAACACATTGAAATAATCCCTGGAAACCCCAGCTTAAGTGATATACAAAAAATTTTCTTATTAAGTACAGCCCACACACGAAGGAGAACTTTGTCTATGTAACGCTAGGGATGATAGGGAAGATAGAAAAAACATGAAATGTAGCCATAACAACACGCCACAACCTGCCTTAGGTCTTTCCGCAGACTTGGTTGGTAGTGCGACCATAGCAGAAATCGAAATAAGATGAAAAATGACAACAACATAATAATAATAAAAGAAGGCAGTAAATAAAAACCAAATTTACATTTAGTAGATACTGCAGAAAAGAAAAACAGAAGCCAAGAACCAATTATTTTCGCAAAAATTATGAAAATGAAAGCCAAGGATAAAGCTCTTGAACAGATGAAACAACGCTGGCAAGACAAACCTCTGCATGGTCACTATCTAGAACGTGCCAATAAATCCAATGTTGATAAAGTTAATACTCATCGATGGTTACGTGCATCTGGATTAAAGTCTGAGACTGAAGGCTTTATTCTTGCAACCCAAGACCAAAGTCTTTTCACTAGGAACTTTCAGGCAAATATTGTACATACTAATGTGGATCCAAAATGCAGGTTTTTTGATAAACACCAAGAAACAATAGACCACCTAATCTCAGGCTGTTCAGTATTTGCCCCAAATGAATATAAAAATCGTCACGATAGAGTGGGGCAATATTTACATTGGACAATGTTCAAACATTATGGAAAAGCTCTAAACAAACACTAATACAAACATCACCCAGCACCGCTTACAGAAATAGATGATGTAACCATTCTATGGGATTACACCATCTACACAGACAGAAAAATTGAAGCAAACAGGCCAGACATTATTGTTAAAAACCAGAAGGAGAAAACTTGTCTATTAATTGATATGGCTTGTCCAGCGGATTGTAACATAGCAATCAAGGAATTTGAAAAACTGTCAAAATATAAAGACCTGGAAATTGAAATAGAAAAAATGTGGAAATTGAAAACAAGAGTTGTGCCAGTGATAGTAGGTGCACTTGGAATGATAAAAAATGGAACAAAACAACACATTGAAAGAATCCCTGGAAACCCCAGCTTAAGAGATATACAAAAAATTGTCTTATTAAGTACAGCCCACACACTAAGGAAAACTTTATCTATGTAATGCTGAGGATGATAGGGAAGATAGAAAAACATGAAATGGAGCCATAACAACATGACACTACCTGCCTTAGGTCTCCCCGCAGACTTGGTTGGTAGTGAGACCAAAGCAGAAATCGAAATATGATGAAAAATGACATAATAATAATGATAACGGAAATAATTGAATTATTATAAGAGAATTCGGGCACCAGAATGATGGTCCTACAGAAAGATAATGAGAATTGAACTTGTCAGCAAAGACGATAGTTGAGAGAAAAGATAAATAAAAAAGAAAATAATGATTAAAAGTATGGAGATAATGATAATAGTAATGATGATGATGATGATGATGATAACAATTTTGATGAGGGTGACGATGATAATGATGATGATGATGATGGTGATGATAATATTATGAGGACAATAATAATAATAATATTAATAATAATGAAGATGATGGGATAATAATATTATCAATAGTAATAATAATAGTTTCTGTCAAGTGGTGTCTGTAGGTCGAGAAGGTGGAAAATGTCACCCGCATCATTAGCACTTGTGGAATACTGTTAGAGCAAGAAAACCAGCATTGGCTTCATAAAGTGCCTTCTCGTTAAGGTTGGCATAAAATGGTACCACCATTTTTAAGAGAATGCGACAGAAACTAAAGACTTTAAAATTTGATGGCATCGACCAACAACGCCCTCATGATAAGTTTCGCAATAATTTATTCCGGATATAATTTTTAAAGTTGTACATTTATTTGACTCTGATAGGGTCACCAGTTATCAGCCATGTCAGCGAGAAGGATATATTCTTTTGTTAATGACTGTGATGCCTGGTTTTGGTAGCCACAAAAACACGGTCTGGTTCGATGTGAAATCCCACAAGATATTTTCTTCAGAACTAATTGTTTCATTAAGTAAATTAATCCACTCTTTAAAAAAGCACATATATTGCGAACCAAGAGTCAGTCGATATCTTTCCTCATTTTCCCCACAAACTTCACCTCTTTCTTTATTCATATCATAAACAATTTTCATTTAGACTCTAACGCTCTACCTTGAGTGACTCATTAGCTACGTATCCAGTGAAATTTAGTTAAACAGAAAAAACGTAAGCGATTTAAGCGAAGAAAAATGCGAATCAGTAATGTGAGAGGTACCAACTTGGCGACTCGACTACAGCCACTTCCCCACCGACGAGATGTGGCCTCCTTTTGTCTGTTCTATAAATACTTTCATGGCTTCTGCTCCAACGAACTTAAATCACTGGTGTCCCTGCAACAGGTGTTTACTCGTGCAAACAGATTGGGTCCCACCATTCACAGTTAGATTAAACAAATGCAGACGACAATTATATATATTGGAGCACAAAATACGGACATGCCTCCTAATACTATCAAACGAATGCAGGTGTTCATCAATTCTCTATTCTAGCTCCCACCCTTTTCCTTATCTACAATAAGGATCTCCCCGATGAGGTAAGATCCCAAGTAGGCATATACGCAGACGACACTACACTTTACTCTCGCCTTGATCAAAAATCTGCCGACCCCGACAAAGCAAACCTCGTAGCCGAGCTCGGAAAATACCTTCAATCCGTGATGGACTGGGGTAAGAAATGGCTCGTGAATTTTAATGTTTCTAAAACGAATCACTACAGGCCAACTCTCCTACCCCACTCCATTAGCATGGATCAATCTAGTCTACCCGAAAGTAAAACACTGCGCCACCTCGAGTTAACTCTCACAACAGACCTCAAGTGGAATGACTATATAGAATCCAGGCTAAATCCGCTGCTAATGAAGGTCGGTTTCCTGTGCAGGGCCAGGAAGTTTTTTTCTGCCTGAAACAATCCTGCAGATATATAAATCTATCATTCGCCCGTGCATTGAATACGACTACCATATCCTTTTCGGGTGCCCCTGCTATCCACCTGGGTGTCCTTGATAAAATCCAACGGAAAATCTGTAATGTGATATATCCCGATTGGCAGCTCGGATACAGTCACTTTCTCGCCAGCACAATGTGGCTCTTCCACAAATACTTTCATGGCTTCTACTCCGATGAACTTAGCTCGCTGGTACCCCCCCATACATGAATTTGCTCGAGCCACAAGATTAGCAATTAGGTCCCACCCATTTACTGTAAAACCAATAAGCTGTAAACACAAATTCTACTCCAGCTTCAAAAATGTGCTATGGTAATAATTCTTTCTTCAAAAATTGTGAATTTTTATGCTTTTACAGCGTTTTGGGGTTAACTATTTGCCCATAGCTGGGGCCCTAATAGATGCTACCACACCGGGTCAAGGTGAACCTGAGAACAGCACCAAATAAGAGGTGGTTCCAAGCTCCTCACAACCTCCCAAATAGAGGCCTTGCTGCCGGTTGCAGTTTACCGTCATGCCCAGGACCAGTATTAAAGAATGATAGAAAAGAGAACATTTAATAAAGGCTAAAAATGACAGGAAATTGTGGAGAGCAATAATTAACTACGCCCTGAACAGAGACAACACAAAAAGTAACTGAACAAACACAAAATATAACGAGCTTGTGTAAATGACTTGCAGCACAATGTTTAGGAGAGATAGCAAACATACCAAATTAATTAAGAGCTACAAAAAGAGAAATTTGTGGCGAGACATGATCGTCAACGTCCTGAACTGACACGGCACGAAAAAAAAAAAGCAAAAAAAAAATCTAGTCTTTTTTCAACTGATTTGTGGAGAGTCATAGTCGCTGATATTCTGCAGATACACAACACACGCACACACACATACACAGACCACAACACTGACAGACACACATAACAAACACACACGCACGCACATACACGAACACTCTTAGAAATATATATATATCTAAACTTATTTATAAATGGAACTTTGTCTCTCTGTGTGTGTGTGTGTCCGTTACCTATAGACTCCGAAATGGCTGAACCAATTTTCTTGAAAATTTACACAGTTGGAATATAAGCGTCTGCGAGTGTTCTTAGCTAAATTTTTTGTCGAGGTACCCCGTATAAATATTCAAAATCGATAATCGAAAAATCGGGTTATAGTAGAAGTGGTCCGATTTTAATCAAATTTGATACACTCATAGAGAAAGACATAAGAAACGATATTCAGAAGTTTCAAGGTTGCAGTTTTTACAATAGTGAAGAAAATCGATAATATATATATATATATATAAAAGGCAAGACGTTTGTGTGTGTGTCTGTTTATCTGCCTGTATGTCTGTATTTTTTTCAGCCCTTTTATTTTTATTTTTTTGCTTCGGGTTTTCCTCTAAGTAGGTATAATTGTAGTTCTTAGTCTCAGCCATGATACCATTTACTCAGAGGACTTATTTAGCCTTCAAAATTCAGTTTACGACGAAAAAACTTATTTGATATCGATACCAGGAAATGAAAATTTGACTTACATTTTTCTTTCAGTCTACGGTTTCACTTTATTTGGAGATAACTATTGCTTTTAGTCTTTCGTGCCAACGTCCAAAGAGTCTGAGCTCAAAGACCATGGATTAGTTTTAAAGCTTTCATTACACCCGAGCAAGGCCGGGCTATATTGCTAGTATATATATATATATATATATATATATATATATATATATATATACCATAGTCATCCGCAGACCGATCTGTTTCGCTGTATCACAGCTCATCATTACGGGTAGACTCCGATCGCTTCCTAAACCAGGATTGAAACCCTAACGAATTGGCGTCAGTCGGCGATTCTACCTCTGGGCCACGAGCGAGCAGATTTAACCGTGATTTTATTAAGTGTGGGTTAATAAAATCACTTTTGAATCTGGCCATAACACATTACATTGCATTTCAATACATGGTTCTGTTATCATTTCGCACTATCACGTGGTGTGACGTCATAGAACCGCATTGCAAATTTGCAAACTGCGTTTGTTATTTTCGGTAACTATTGCCCTTGCTTAGCAAAGTTTTATGTCAACACAAGATAAAATCGTCGCTGATGGTGGATGTTATTGTGTTACCGTCTTAATAACCTCACTGAAGATGGTTCATGTAAGCCGAAAGCTTAGAACCAACTTAATAAAAATTATCCAAATGTTGGAATATTTTTGTCTTTATTTTTAACTGAAATTAAAGCCAACATACGACGTTTAGAGCGGCTCGTGATTAAACATAATAGACATTCATTGTTTCTTATATTTTACAGTATATGTTTAGGAAAATATATATGTATATACACTACCGGTCATTATTATTAGGCCACCCCAGTTTTTTTAAAGAAATGATATATTTCATACTATTTTTAGTATTTATCGCCAAATGAAAATAGAATGATTCTTTTGTTATTATTATTTTACAAAAATTTACAAGGCAAGGAAGCAAAGATGAACTCGTCCGAATCACCCTAAATGTTCTTCATTCTTTCATTGATGAAACTGCAATATAGCTAATTATTAGATAGTTATAAATTCATTTGATGCACATGGTATTACGGAGTATTAACAAAAGAACCATTCTATATTCATTTAAAATTATTAATTTGACAATAAATACTAAAAAATAGTATGAAATAGATCCTTTTTTAAAACACTGGGGTGTTTTTAAACTCAATTCATTCCTAAAGAATAATGCATATATCGTAAAACTTGTCTATATTATTTACTGAAATATGCATCAATATATATATATATATACATTACCGGCCATAATTATTTGGCCTACTAGTTTTTAAAAGAAATGGTGTATTTCATACTATTTTTTAGTATTTATTGCCAAGTGGATAATTCTAAAGGAAAATAGAATGGTTCTTTTTTTATTATTACTTTGCAAAATTTTACAAGGCAAGAAAGCAAAGATGAACTCGTCTGAATCACTCTAAATTTGATTCATTCTTTCATTGATGAAACTGCAATATAGGTAATTATTAAATATTTATAAATTCATTTGATGCACATTTCATTGTGCAATATTAACAAAAGAACAATTCGATTTTCATTTACAACTATTCACTTGGAAATAAATACTAAAAAATAGTATGAAATTGAATCATTTTTTTAAAACACGGGCATGTTTTTAAACTCAATTCATTCCTAAAAGGAATGCATATATCGTAGAAGGGGAAACTGTTTTAGAAATTTTCTTCTCTAGAGAGCTCAATCGTAATAAGAATATAATATATTAGTCATTCATATACAAGCCTGCTTCGCTGTATCACAGCTCATCAGTGTGCCTAGACACATCCACTTGCTTCTGGCCGTGGTCGAAACTGGACCGATTTGGTGTTAGTCGGAGTCGTTACCAACTAAGCCAGAGGCGCATGGAAGGGAAATTTTAAGTCACCGAAAGAACTCAATTCATTCCTTAAGAGTAATGCATATATGGTAGAGTGGAAACTATTTAAAAAAATTTCTTCTCTAGAGAGCTCAATCGTAATGAGAAAATATATATATGTGTGTGTTAGTCATCCAAATACAAGCTTATGTCGCTGTATCACAGCTCATCAGAGTGGCTAGACACATCTGCTTGCTTCCCACCGGGATCGAAACTCGAGCGATTTGGTGTCAGTCGGAGTCGCCATTCCATAAGCCATAGGCGCATGGAATCAGAGAACGGAAATTTTAACGTGTTGTATATAAGCAGTGTATACACACGCCAGTCACCGAAAGAATTCATTTCTGAAGAGTCACGCCTATATAGCAGAAGTGGAAACTGTTTTTAAAACTTTCTTCTCCAGAGAGAGCAAATCGTATTGAGTGCATAATATATTAGTCATTCATATACAAGCCTGTTTTGCTGTATCACAGCTCATCAGTGTGGCTAAACACATCCACTTCCGGCCGGCATCGAAACTCGACTGATTAATATATATATATATAGTAATGTTAAATATTGTAATATGCTTTTTATTCTTATTTTCTCTTGTTTCAAAATACATTGCTGTTTTCTTAGTAAAACAAAATTTCATTTCTATCAATCTTTTCGTCTGATATCTTTTATAATGTGATTATTTAGTGGAGGCTTCTTTGTTAGTGTTTAGCTTTTATTTTAAGTTTTAATACTCGTAGCTAGACTTATCGTAGTTGATTTTAATTTGGATCTTCTGATAGGAAGACATGACTATTACGAATGTTGTTGAAGATATTCATTGTTATGGCGATGTCCGTGTTGGTCATGATGATTTTCGCGATTAAGCATGGAGTGGGGGGGGGAAGAGTTGTCCTGTTGTTTCGTACTGATGCTGCGCCGTGTTCATTGATTGTCACTCCTGGGTCTCATCAGTAACAGGGCCTATGCAAATTTGATCATAATTTCGACCCGATCTGACATGACACAGTCGTTCTGTCGGAAAGCATTCCACTGAAATCTCCACACCGGACAAGCTGTCCCTACCAAGCGCCCGTCTTTCCACCTCCGACCATAACCAGCATCAACCCACTCACCAGACACTATTTGTAATGTTTTCCTCTCCTTCCTCACTTAACCCATCGTTCCACTTTACCCAACTGCTGCCGCCATCTTTCCGACTGTACTTTCTCATACGTTTTCCGATATCCAAATTTGAAACCTGGTCCCACCCACTTCGAACCGTTTCTGAAACCTGAGTGATCCACAGCTTGCAAACAGACAACCGTTCGCAACACGCATGCGCGCGCACAGACACACACGTGCACAGAGGCAACTTGAAAGCAGACATACACGAGTTATAGTCACACTCTAAACGAAAGGAACACCAGCTATAGATTTATACGGTCATATCTCTCCACAACGTTCTGTCCTTTGTAGCTCTTAATAAATTTTGTCTTTTTGCTATTTCTCCTAAATTCTGACCTGCCATCCATTTAAATAAGGTCATTACGTAAATTATGCGTTGTTTTCTTCGCCCTTTTTGCTTTTTATATGCCCTGTGAGTATCACATTTGCCAAGCCTACTTTCCCTATTATATCAGTCAGCTGCGTGATACACGCTTGGACGATCATGTCGTCAAAGAGACCTGACTGACTGGACAGAATATTTTCCCGCAGTAAGTTGCCAATAATTTCTGTTGTAGACTGGTTGCCAATCAAGGCAATAAAACCCAATCTGTGCTGCTATTTGGGAGAAGAGAAGGGTTAATATCTTTTGCAAGGGTATTTGTGCGTAAGTGAATGCAACGAATCCAACTGGAAATCGAAATCAGTTGTCCGATTTCTCGTTCCAAGCTGATATCCACTGCACCACAACGCACATCTTTGGGATTAATACTTTCGGGAAAGGTATTACCCCGTTACTTCTCCCTCCAGCTATGGTTTAAATACGAACACATCCATCAAAACCATGAACAACATCAATACCGCCACCGTTATAACCACTGACAGCGCCGCAACCACCACAACCACCGCCACAAAAAGCACAATCATAACTAACACCACCGTCACAACCACCACTACCACTGCAGCCATCATAACCATCAACACCACCGCCGCCGCTACCACCACCACCACCATCATCATCATCATCATCATCATAGCCATCACTATCACCAACACTACACCGCTACCACTACTACCACCATCATCACAGCCATCACTATCACCAACACCGCACCGCTACCACCACCACCACCATGATCATAATCATCATCATCATCACAGCTACCACCACCACCACCATCATCATAATCATCATCATCACAGCTACCACCATCACCACCATCATCATAATCATCATCATCACAGCTACCACCACCACCACCATCATCATAATCATCATCATCACAGCTACCACCATCACCACCATCATCATAATCATCATTATCACAGCTACCACCACCACCACCACCATCATCACACGCATCACTATCACCAACACCGCACCGCTACCACCACTACCACCATCATCACCACCACCACCACCTTTGTCGTTGTGTTTGGTTTGATACGATTTAATTGATTTCATGACATCATCTGTTTTCGGTCATCATTGACAGTTCCTGCTATGGTCATATCACATTCACCGCCTTGAGTCAATTGGTCAAGACATGTTTTTGATGGGCACCCAATGCTGTTATATCCACACGATCGATGCCAAACGATAATAAACTCCCTGCTCCAGCCTTGTCGGTAAATCTGATTTTTCTCCCTCCCTAATTACATCCTCATGAGATCCCCCCAGGTTAATCATACCGTGGTTCTTTTGTCGGTTTCTCCTTCCATGACATGTAGATAATGAACCGTGGCTTTATTTACCTTGTAAAATAATTTTCATTAAATGTTTAGAGTAAAATAATTTGCAATACATTTTTATAGAAAACAATTTGCCGTATTTGTCTACATTTCCTAGAAGTATTGCGATTATTTACATTGTTTGGACTGTTGCCCTCATCTTTGTTGCCATACTTACCTTCAATATCTTCAATATTTCTGAGATGAGGTATTGTAATTATTTACACTATTTACATTGTTAGGACCGTTGTCCTCATTTTTGTTACCATATTCACCTTCAATATCTGTCTATATTCCTGAGATGAAGTATTGTAATTATTTACATTATTTACATTGTTCGGACTGTTGTCCTCATCTTTGTTGCCATATTCACCTTCAATATCTGTCTATATTTCTGAGATGAAGTATTGTAATTATTTACACTATTTACATTGTTAGGACTGTTGTCCTCATTTTTGTTACCATATTCACCTTCAATATCTGTCTATATTTCTGAGATGAGGTATTGTAATTATTTACACTATTTACATTGTTAGGACCGTTGTCCTCATTTTTGTTACCATATTCACCTTCAATATCTGTCTATATTTCTGAGATTGAAGTATTTTTGTAATTATTTAACACTATTTACATTGGTTAGGACCGTTGTCCTCATTTTTGTTACCATATTCACCTTCAATATCTGTCTATATTTCTGAGATGAAGTATTGTAATTATTTACATTATTTACATTGTTCGGACTGTTGTCCTCATCTTTGTTGCCATATTCACCTTCAATATCTGTCTATATTTCTGAGATGAAGTATTGTAATTATTTACATTATTTACATTGTTCGGACTGTTGTCCTCATCTTTGTTGCCATATTCACCTTCAATATCTGTCTATATTCCTGAGATGAAGTATTGTAATTATTTACACTATTTACATTGTTAGGACCGTTGTCCTCATTTTTGTTACCATATTCACCTTCAATATCTGTCTATATTTCTGAGATGAAGTATTGTAATTATTTACATTATTTACATTGTTCGGACTGTTGTCCTCATCTTTGTTGCCATATTCACCTTCAATATCTGTCTATATTTCTGAGATGAGGTATTGTAATTATTTACACTATTTACATTGTTCGGACTGTTGTCCTCATCTTTGTTGCCATATTCACCTTCAATATCTGTCTCTATTTCTGAGATGAAGTATTGTAATTATTTACACTATTTACATTGTTAGGGCCGTTGTCCTCATTTTTGTTACCATATTCACCTTCAATATCTGTCTCTATTTCTGAGATGAAGTATTGTAATTATTTACATTATTTACATTGATCGGACTGTTGTCCTCATCTTTGTTGCCATATTCACCTTCAATATCTGTCTATATTCCTGAGATGAAGTATTGTAATTATTTACACTATTTACATTGTTAGGACCGTTGTCCTCATTTTTGTTACCATATTCACCTTCAATATCTGTCTATATTTCTGAGATGAAGTATTGTAATTATTTACACTATTTACATTGTTCGGACTGTTGTCCTCATCTTTGTTGCCATATTCACCTTCAATATCTGTCTATATTCCTGAGATGAAGTATTGTAATTATTTACATTATTTACATTGTTCGGACTGTTGTCCTCATCTTTGTTGCCATATTCACCTTCAATATCTGTCTATATTTCTGAGATGAAGTATTGTAATTATTTACACTATTTACATTGTTCGGACTGTTGTCCTCATCTTTGTTGCCATATTCACCTTCAATATCTGTCTATATTTCTGAGATGAGGTATTGTAATTATTTACACTATTTACATTGTTAGGACCGTTGTCCTCATTTTTGTTACCATATTCACCTTCAATATCTGTCTATATTTCTGAGATGAGGTATTGTAATTATTTACACTATTTACATTGTTAGGACCGTTGTCCTCATTTTTGTTACCATATTCACCTTCAATATCTGTCTATATTTTTGACATGAGGTATTGTAATTATTTAGATTATTTACATTGTTTGAACTGTCGTTCTCACCTTTGTTGCCAAATTAATATATTAATGTCCTCAAGGACATATGCTGCAGTCGATAAAAGCGTTTGTTGAATCTAGCAACGTAGCTCAAAGAGTTGTGATTTCAAAACCAACCTACAACAGCTGAACAAATATTCGAGAGTTAATTTAAAGGGAGGTAACTTTATACTGAGACATTTGTAAGCGGCATGGCACGTGGTACTAGAAAAATATGCCCCAGTAAACGAAATAAAGGATTTGTTTCGAAATTCCAACCACCTGAAGAAGAGCGTAAAACGGCCGAAACATGAATGTGGCAAAAAGATGAGGACAACAAACCGAACAATAAACAATTTCCTGTCTGTATTGTATTCAAATATTTGGCAACACATTTTTATAAAAAAACGTAATTTATAGAATACTTTATAGTAAAATAATTTTTAATAAATTTTGTCATAGTATTTATTGCATCTTCAGTGAATTTAACCAATTTATATTTTCGAAGCAATCATTTTGTATTTTCTTTAATAATTTCACCCATTCTAGACATTAAAGCCATTCATACACAATGGGTTACTGAGTGTGAAAGAATACGAAAAAAGAGAACTAGTTTTTTAAATCGTTGCACCCTAAGCAGGGCGGTACTGCCCCTGATGCGCAGGGGGCTACATAAGAGTAAAAGTTAAGACAGGAGAAGAGTGAAGATAAAGAAAGATTAGTTACAGGGGGTGTCAGAGAAAGGACAGAAACACAGGTGTGAAGACAGTTCCGAAGGCGGAGAGAAAGGAAAAGGTATACAGGGTGATGTAGAAAGAACTGGAATCAAGTGGATAAGAGATGGGGATTGACATTGCATTTAAATTCCTGGAGGTTGTAGCTGTCAAGAAAGCAAGTATAGAAAGGGAGTTCCACTGGCGGGAAGTGCAAAATAAGAAGCAGATGTGGGAAAATTATCGGCTGCATTTGGTTGATCTAACTGTAAATGGGTGGAACCTTGTTGCAAGGATAGATAGATAGATAGATAGATAGATAGATAGATAGATAGATATGAACAGACTGATATAGATAAGATGTGAACAGACTTAGATAGATAGATAGATAGATAGATAGATAGATAGATAGATAGATAGATAGATAGATATGAACAGACTGAGATAGATAAGACGTGAACAGACTGAGATAGATAGATAGATAGATAGATAGATAGATAGATAGATAGATAGATATGAACAGACTGATAGATAGATAGATAGATAGATAGATAGATAGATAGATAGATAGATAGATATTAACAAAATGTGATAGATAGATAGATAGATAGATAGATAGATAGATAGATAGATATGAACAGACTGAGATAGATAAGATGTGAACAGACTTAGATAGATAGATAGATAGATAGATAGATAGATAGATAGATAGATATGAACAGACTGAGATAGATAAGATGTGAACAGACTGAGATAGATAGATAGATAGATAGATAGATAGATAGATAGATAGATAGATAGATAGATAGATATGAACAGACTGGGATATGATAGATAGATAGATAGATAGATAGATAGATAGATAGATAGATAGATAGATAGATAGGGAGCATTCTAGGATATATAATAGTATCTGAAACAGGAATATAGTTTTGTTGGAGTTTTATTGCGGAATACAGTTTGGTTTAATTATTCTAACGTACAATTTGTTTTATAATAATCTCATCCGAAGCAAGGCAGTACTGCCACTGGTGTGTAGAGGGTTACATAATTGAATATTGAAGAGAAAGGAGAACATGTCACCGTAGGTGTCGGAGAATGGTTAAAAGAAGGATGGGTGCACTGGTGTGAAGAGTGCTGCGTGAGGGGAAAGTGTAAAGGGAGACGACCGATAGGAGTCAAAGAGGTAGGATATGACAATTGACGTTGCATTTAAATTCTTGGAGACAGTAGCTTTCAGGGAAACAAGAATACAGGCGGGAAACGCGAGAAAAGAAGCTATTAGAGTAGAAGTGATTACACTTGATTGTTTTTACAGTAAAAGGATGGAACCTTGTTGATAGTCTAGTAGCTCGAGTGAATTCGCTCAAGTGTGGGACATCAAGAAGCTAAGCTCATCAGAGCAGAATCCGTGGAAGTATTTGTAGAAGAGACAGAGGGAAGCCACATCTCGTCGGTGAGAGAGAGACTGAAGTCTGGCTGCCAGGTCAGGATCGATTAAATTGCAGATTTTTCTTTGGATTTTGTCGGCCCTGTTTGCGGAGTTGTGTTGTGCTTAGAAGGTTGAATATACATTAAAAGAAGAATAAACAAGGAATAGTTTCTATTAATAACAGTAAGATAGATAGATAGATAGATAGATAGATAGATATGAACAGACTGAAGATAGATAGATAGATAGATAGATAGATAGATAGATATGAACAGACTGAGATAGATAGATAGATAGATAGATAGATAGATAGATAATAGAACAGACTAGATAGATAGATAGATAGATAGATAGATAGATAGATAGATAGATAGATAGATAGATCTGAACAGACTGACATAGATAGATAGATAGATAGATAGATAGATAATGAACAGACTGAGATAGATAGATAGATAGATAGATAGATAGATAGATAGATAGATAGATAATGAACAGACTGACATAAATAAAAAAATAGATATAAAAGATGACAGTTGATGTTGCATTTAAACTCTTGGAGATTGTAGCTAAAAGAGAAACAAGAAAACAGAAGGGAATTCTACAGAAAGGGAAGTGCGAAAAAAGAAGCTGAATGAGTAGAAGTTTAGGTTTCACAGTAAAAGAGTGGAACTTTGTTGCTAGTGTAGTAGCTCGAGTAAATTCGCATAGTGGGTGGGGCACCAAGGGGCTAAGTTCACCAGAA
Organism: Ascarosepion bandense; assembly: GCA_037127315.1. Taxonomy (NCBI): domain Eukaryota; kingdom Metazoa; phylum Mollusca; class Cephalopoda; order Sepiida; family Sepiidae; genus Ascarosepion; species Ascarosepion bandense. The sequence goes on from JBBBDQ010001878.1 coordinate 976,731, forward strand.
TCCGTGGAAGTATTGGTAGAAGAGACATTGGGAAGCCACATCTCGTCGGTGAGAGATAGACTGGAGTCTTTCTGCTAGGTCAGGATCGATTAAATTGCAGATTTTTCTTTGGATTTTGTCGGCCCTGTTTGCGGAGTTGTGTTGTGCTTAGAAGGTTGAATATACATTAAAAGAAGAATAAACAAGGAATAGTTTCTATTAATAACAGTAAGATAGATAGATAGATATTAACAGAATCAAACTGATAGATGTGAAATGACGGAGATAGATAGATAGATTAGCAAAGTGAGATAGATAGATAGATAGATAGATAGATAGATAGATAGATATGAACAAACTGAGATAGATAGATAGATAGATAGATAGATAGATAGATAGATAGATAGATAGATAGATAGATAGATAATGAACAGACTGAGATAGATAGATAGATAGATAGATAGATAGATAGATAGATAGATAGATAGATAGATAATGAACAGACTGACATAAATAAAAAAATAGATATAAAAGATGACAGTTGATGTTGCATTTAAACTCTTGGAGATTGTAGCTAAAAGAGAAACAATGAGTAGAAGTTTAGGTTTCACAGTAAAAGAGTGGGACTTTGTTGCTAGTGTAGTAGCTCGAGAAAATTCGCATAGTGGATTGGGCACCAAGGGGCTAAGTTCACTAGAATCCGTGGAAGTATTGGTAGAAGAGACATTGGGAAGCCACATCTCGTCGGTGAGAGATAGACTGGAGGTTGGCTGCCAGGTCAGGATCGAATACATTGCAGATTCTCTTTTTGGATTTTGTCGGCACTGTTTGCGGAGTGGTATTGTGCTTAGAAGGCTGAATGTGCATAAAAAGAAGAATTAAAAAAAGGCCTCGTTTCTATGAATAAATATAAGATTTTTTTAACAAAAATTAACATCAATATTTCTTATTTATAAAGTAATGTTTGTCTGAAAGTTCTTCATGAAGCTTTCCATGAATGTTTTAGAGTTCAGTTTCCTGAAAGTTAAAAGCCAAGTCTGTTTCGCTATCTGTACGATGTTGATAAGCGAAAACGCTATCTTATTCCTCTTTCTTTGTTGTTGCCGACAAGTAAATGAGGGGAAAAGAGAATCAACCGATGCAGTGGGTAACAGAGAGTGGAGAGGGTCAGAAAACGCATGTCGTGTGGACTTGGCGTCTAGTCAGAAGACTTGTAGCTCTCTATGATCCTCTTTCATTCTTTGTTTTCACGAAGAAAAAGAAGAATCAGTGAATGGAGAAGGTGAGAGAGTAAAAAAAAAATGCAGATCGCCCAGACCTGGGGTCTGTTGAACGACTCGTGGCTCTCTACAAAGAAAGGCAACAATCACGCGTATTTATACGTTTGTGGAGACCAGAATTGGTTAGAGATTTAAGATTTTTTTTCCTTGCTCCTGATTGGTCAATAATTGAGAGATTCTATCAATTTTGTTTTCAAAGACGTCTGCACGTTGTAAAATACATTAAGTCAATTATTTTATGAAAAAAGTTTTTTTTTTATTTTTGTGATCGAATAAATGAATCTGGTTTTTTATTGGCTCAAGAAAAGGTATAGATGAGTGTAAGCTCGGATTTTCTGTGCAATCAAAATTTTACAAAATCGGACATTAATTATTAATTACCGTATTTGACGAAATATTTTACTCGTGCAACCAAACTGGCAACTGGGTCTCACCAATTCACAGTTAGATCAACCAAATGCAGACGACAATTCTACTCTTGCAGCTTCTATTCTCGCACTTCCCCATCTGTGGAACTCGCTTCCATATTCTTGCTTTCCTGGCGGCTACATCCTCCAGAAATTAAAATGCAATGTCAATACTCATCTCTTAACCACTTGACTCTAGTTCTTTCTTCACCACCCTGTATATCCTTTAATTTCACTCCACCTTTGTCATCACACCTGTATTCCCATCCTTCTCTTGCACCTTTCGAACTGGTTCGTATTTCTCTTCAGTCTCTCCTATCAATCTTTTTTACACTTATGTAGCCACCTTGACATCAGTGGCGTTTCCGCATTGATCGGGGTGAAATGATTAAAAAAAATAAATGCAAAATCCGCCTAGCTAAAAACTCACCTTCTGTACCAATATAAGGAAGACGCAAATATATATATATATATGGCGACAAAAAGAAATTTATTAAGATGGGCTATGCCAAATTATAAAACAAAAAACACCAGTCGACCAGTTTCGTCCCCACTCGTCAGAATTGTAAATGAAGAAATATGATGAAAACTCTACAAATATTATGGATGACAATTAAAGGAAAAGGGAGAAAAAAATATATTAAAGAAAAAAACATTTTCTATTGCTACTTTAACAAAAGAGAAAAAACATTTTTTTAAATTACTTTTTTGCCTCTCTTTTCTTTATTGTAAAGAAAATCTGGTCAGTGGATAAAAACAACGCCAAGGGACGACGTATACGTGTTCAGGGAAAGTATGAAATATCCTAGGAAGACATTATTCATCTTGTTTCAATTAATTTGCACAAGTATATATATATATATGTGTGTGTGTATATATATATATATTTAGTGTATCGAGGCAGCAGATAATTTTCTAAACATATACTATTAAATATAAGACTCTAGTTCTTTCCCCACCTGTATATCCTTTCCTTTCACTCCACCTTTGTAACTGTCATCACACCTGTATTCCCGTCCTTTTCTTGCACCTTTCTAACTGGTTCGTCTTTCCTTTCACTCTCTTCCATCTAATCTTTTTACTCTTATGTAGCCCCCTTCACATCAGTGGCGTTACAACCTTTCTCGGAGTGATACGAATAATATATATATATATATATATATATATATATATATATATATATAAAGCGCACCTTTTAAAAAATATATTTTTTCAAATTTCTCTGTGTTTTATACGCCATATGTAGGTTTAAAATTCGCGAAATTAAGTACTTGGCAATTCCTATAAGCCTAGCCTTTAGAATAACTTATATATACCTATTGTCAACTTTTAAAAGGCTATAATGCAGAGTAAAAGTGTAATCATTGATAATATGTATTAATTTCATCACGTTTAATATTAGTACTTTCTTTTACTTTACTTTTATGCATAAACGGGGGACCTGTACGACATTACAACCCACTGTAAATTTAGTGATTATCATTTATTATTTTTACTTTTTACTTTTTTCAGTGCATTTATATCGAGTAATGCATAAAGTTTCCGTTTTGGAAAAAATTCAATATTCAAAAATTTTTAGGGAGTGCTCAATTTCTCATACAATGTTCTCGTAAATCGATCCTCCATTTTGGAAACACACGCGTCGAGTTGTTACCTTTTTAGTGTTTTTGTTTTTTTCAAAACTTGTCGGAAATTAATGTTAAAAAGCGTTTCGGAAATATGTTTCTATTCAAATTGTTTAGAATAAGAATTATTTTAAAGAAGTTCTGTCAAATTTGTTTTACTTAATGTTTTAAATGTCCTATTTTTCATTCCAAATTTTTTACAACAAGAATTATTTTAAAGAAACTATGTCCAATTTTTTTTATTTTTTAATGTTTAAAATAACTTATTTTTCATTGATATGAAGTATGGACAATTAAAAATTTTCGATGGGTTTGTCAATATTCAAATTGTAAGCTTCTCTACACATGGTCTCAGTGTCATCAAAGCAACCCCAACGCGAGTGTTTCCAAAATGGAGGATCGATTTACTATAAGGTTGTATGAGAAACTGAACACCCCCTACAAATCTTAAATAATTAATTTTTTTCAAATTTTGTTTTTAGATAATCGGAAAGTTTAGGGTCTAAATCGATGAAAATAGTAAAAGAAAACTGATAATTAACATATTTACAGGTGGCGGTGATGTCGTAGAGGTCCGCCTCATAAAATTCAAATTATATATTTTTAAAATATGTTTCATTGATATTTTTCAAGCGATAATTTCCAGTTGCATTGATATAAATACAATCAGAACTGTAAGAATTTAATAGGATGAACCATTTGCTTATAATTTAACTAATTTTACTAATTACTAAGTTTTTCTTGATTTGCTCTTCTGAAATTGGGGTACGTCTTATGCATCCGTGAGTCTTATATGCCGTCAGACACGGTAACTCAAGTATCCTAAATCGGCGGGCTTCTCCATTGTCACTCTGGAAACATGTGGTGGGCAATGTCACGAAGCACAATTAGACTGAGTCTATTAACCAGTAATTGTTCATTTTGCTTAACTGTGAATTTTATACAGTTGCTGGTTAGGTTATGCAATTTTGTTTTTGAAAATTATTTGAGTTCTTTCCCACGATCAAGCCACTAAACCGATCGTTTACAATTATCGTAAAGGATCTATTTCTAATCAGAAGAGTCGTTGAAGAAATAGATCATTTGAATATCATCGATGCAGCATCGATGAGACTAAAAGTCGAACCATTTGGCTATCATTAAATTCGAGTGGAATCCATTTGCTAAGTTTCATCACCTCGAAACTTCCCTGTTGCCGGAGCCATTTCTCTTGCACATTGGCGTGTTCTTCTTTCCGACTATTGTCTTCAGATGCTGATTATCAATTGCAAATGCACATCCACTATCTCCGTCATCTTCAGTACTCGTATCTCTACTGCAAAACTTCAAAACCCAACGCCGCGCTATCCGATCACAACTGGATCCTTCACCAACGTTCTTCTGTTGATCACAACTGGATCCTTCACCCAAGTTATTTTGTTGACCACAGCTGGATGCTTGAGCCGCGTTCTTCTGTTGATCACACCTGGATCCTTCATCCACGTTGATATTTTGGTCATAACTGGATCCTTCACCCAGGTTGTTCTGTTGATCACAACTGGATCCTTCACCCAAATTATTTTGTTGACATAACTGGATCCTTCACCCACGTTGTTCTGTTGATCACAACTGGATCCTTACCCACGTTGTTCTGTTGATCACAACTGGATCCTTCACACAAATTATTTTGTTGACATAACTGGATCCTTCACCCACGTTGTTCTGTTGATCACAACTGGATCCTTCACCCAAGTTATTTTGTTGACCACAACTGGATCCTTGAGCCACGTTCTTCTGTTGATCACACCTGGATCCTTCACCCACGTTGATCTGTTGATCACAACTGGATCCTTACCCACGTTGTACTATTGATCACAACTGCATCCTTCACCCACTTGGTTCTGTGGATCACAACTACATCCTTCACTGACGTTGTTCTATTGATCACAAATGGATATTACACACGTTGTTCTATTGATCACAACTGGACCCATCACTAACGTTGTTCTTTTGCTGATAGCAAATGGAACCGTCACACATGTTCCTCTGTTGATTACAACTGGATCCTTCATCCACGTTCTTCGGCTGATCACAACTGAATCCTTCACTGACGTTGTTTTATTGATCACAAATGGGCCCTTTGCACACATTGTTCTGTTGATCACAACTGGATCCATCACCAAATTTTATCTGTTGATTACAATTGGATCTTTCACCCAGGTTGTTCTGTTGATCCCAACTGGATCCTTTACCCACTTTGTACTATTGATTGCAAGTGGATCCTTCACTCACGTTGCTCTGTTGATCAAAACCGGACATTTACCCACGTTTACTTGTTAATCACAACTGGATTTTTAACCAAGGCGTTCTGCTGCTCACAACTAGATCCATCACTGATGTTGTTCTATTGATCAAAAATGGATCTTTTACACACGTTGCTCTGTTGATCACAACTGGATCCATTACCAACGTTGTTCTGTTGATCAGAACAGGATCCTTTACCCGCGTGGTTATGTTGATCAAAACTTGATCCTCCACCCACGTTGTTCAGTTGATAACAACTGGATCCTTCACAAAACTATGCCCTATTGATTACAACTGAAACTTTCACCCACGTTGTTTGTTGATCAAAACTGGATCTTTCACCCACATGGTTCTGTTGATCACAACCGGTTCTTTACCCAAATTTATCTGTGAATCTCAACTGGATCCTTCACCCACGTTGTTCTGTTAATCACAACTGGATTTTCCCTCACGTTATACTGTCGATCAAAACTGGATCCATCACCAATTTTATTCTGTTGATCACAACTGGATCCGCTACCCACGTTGTTCAGCTGATCACAACTAGATTCTTTACCCACGTTATTCTGTTGATCACAAGTAGATCCTTCACCCACGTGGTTCTCTTGATCACAACTGGATATTTACCCACGTTTATCTGTTAATCACAACTGGATTATTACCCATATGGTTCTGTTGATCACAACTACATCCTTCACTGACGTTGTTCTATTGATCACAAATGAATATTTGCACACGTTGTTCGTTTGATCACAACTGGATCCATCACTAAAGTTGTTCTGTTGTTGTTAACAAATGGAACCTTCACACACGTTGTTCTGTTGATCACAACTGGATATTTACCCACTTTTTTCTGTTGATCAAAACTGGATATTTATCTCTTAATCAAAACTGAATCTTTTACTGACGTTGTTCTGTTGAACACTACTCGATCCTTCACATACCCTGTTCTGTGGATCACAACTGGATCCTCATCCACGTTGTTTTGTTGATGAAAAGTGGGTCCTCCACCCACGTTGTTCTGATGATCACAACTTGATCTTTCACCCACGTTGTTTTGTTGATCACAACTGGGTCCTTCACCCACGTTGTTCTGGTAAGTCTATTCAGCAGTTTCTGACTCATCATGACCAGGATTGGACACATACAAAAAGGTAAACTTCCATGATGATAAGGATTAATGTCTTTGAATTAAATTCTGAAACAGATTGATATAAATTTAACAAAGTGGACACTTTCATCATTAATTACTTTTGTTTAACTATTAGGAAAATGAGAAAGAAGGGCTTAGAAAATCTGATGTTTACGGGACGGATGATGGGGAAAAGGACAAGGGGAAGCAATGCACGATATAGTTGCTGGACTTGAACTGATGGCTGTTGCAGCAGGGATTGGGTGGAATAACAGAAAGGGTATTAAGAGCAACAAGGATAGGGAGAAATGGGGGGGTATGATCACCTACGTCCTAAAGAGACATGACACATTGAAGAAGAGGATTAGGATAATTTATTGGTATTGATTTAGCATTAAGCTTTCAGTCACTTTTCAACCACCGAAATGTTCTCTGTTTTTCTTTTATAAATATTTTGAAGTTAATTTCATACATATTTTCATGGTATTTTCATTTTGATGAACTTTGCTCGATGGCACATTGACCTTATCAGTTTAAATGCAGTACTTGTTTGGCAGTAAGGTCTCATCATTTGTCGGTTGAAATGGCTAGATGTAACTGTAAGTTCGTTGTTAACAGTTTCTTCTCTAGCACTTCTCTCTTGCGAAACTCTTTTCCGGCTTCTTGCTTTCCAGTTTTTTTAATCGTTTCACCCCAAGCAAAGCGGTACAGCCACCGATGCGCAGGGGGCTACATAAGAATAAAGGTTTAGGCATGAGGAGGGTGAAAAGAAAGATGTACCAATTACAGCGGGTGTCAGAGAAAGAGATGGGTATTGAATCAGGAGGAGAGTGAAGAGAAAGACGAATCATCTCCCGGGGGGTGTCAGAGAAAGGGCAAGAGAAAGATGGGAACGCAGGTTTGAAGACAATCGCGAAGGTAGTGAGAAAGGAAAAGAACAACATATATACATATATACGGGGTAATATAGAAAGGACTGGAGTCAAGTGGATAAGAGATGGGTATTGAGTCAGAAGGAGAGTGAAGAGAAAGACGAATCAGTTCCAGGGAGTCAGAGAAAGGGCAAGAGAATGATGGGAACACTGGTGTGAAGACAATCGCGAATGTAGAGAGAAAGGAAAAGAACAACATATACGGGGTGATATAGAAAGGACTGGAGTCAGGTGGATAAGAGATGAGTATTGAGTCAGAAGGAGAGTGAAGAGAAAGACGAACCCATTACAGGGGGAGTCAGAGAAAGAACAAGAGAAGGATGGGAACACAGGTGTGAAGACAGTTGTGAAGGTAGAGAGAAAGAAATAGAACAAGATATACGGGGTGATGTAGAAAGGACTCAAATCAAATGGATAAGAGATGGGTATTGACATTGCATTTAAATTCCTGGAGGTTGTAGCCGTCAGGAAAGCAAGGATATGGTAGGGAATTCCACAGGCGGGAAATGCGAGAAAAGAAGCTGATGGAGTAGAATTGTCGCCTCAATTTGGTTGATCTAATTGTGAATGGGTGGGACCCAATTGCCAATCTGGTTGCAAGAGTAAATTCTTATAGTGACTTAAGTTCGTTGCTGTGCGTTCAACTATCGGCTCAAAGTAATGATTTCACTTGGGGTCGGAAGATAGGATAAGGTCGAGGAGGCGTAGTATATTGCTTTCCGGGGGACTCGTTTGGTCCATGCTTGGGGGGGGGGGGGCAGGAGAGGTTGCTTGTGATAGATGACAGCAGTTTGATCTTCAAAAATTTAAATGCATTGTAAACTGATATTTTGTCTTTCTAATTTCTGTTTTTTTAATTGTTCTCGCTCATTAATGTTGATTTTATTTTCTTATAATCTTTCAAAGTCAGTAACCCCTTTCATCTTGGTGGCCTTATTGCTTTGCTTCGACATACATGATTAAAAAGTGTCAGAACACAGTTATTTTCGAAGCAACCTTTTAATTCTTTAAATTGAAACACACTGACGCTCAAACTATCTAAAGTATTTTTAACGCAATGGAAAACGTCAAACCGCCGTGAATTTCATTAAAATATCTGTTTTTAATCAGAAAAGTGCTTACCATTTTGCTTCTGCGAACCAGCCGACCTATTTCCATTGCTGTATCTCCAGGAATCTGAATGTACCTCCCGAGATGTTCAAAGGAAAATAGATAGTCATGTGAGGTCATTACTTCCAGAGCTTGTCGCCCAACGCCTTGGCTGTCTTATCATCCAGCGATGACTAAAGATTTGACGATTGACTGACGAATAGCAGCCAAATTCTTAGCCCTCTACACACACCTTCAACATTTTTCCCTCCTATACAACAGTTTATTTTACCCCCTGAAACGTGACCTTCTCCCGAAAGGATTTATTCCCTCGTCTGTATTTAACTCACTCCGTCCGTGGAATCCTATTTCTCCGCCCCCCGTCAAGCCTGGTCTAAGCCACAAGCCCGTAGCCAGAGCTTTGGAAATAAAACATGATTTTAATACTTTGTACTTCATTGACGTCATGATGCGTACGGTAGCTATCACAGTTGTACTGAGGCTCACCCATCCAGTGACCACGCGCTTCTTCCCACTCGCTATCGTTTCTAACTTCCTTTCCAAATCTGTAACACCAGCGCCATTTTCTTTGGTATGTGGACACATCTCATGTAGCTTTTGTTTAATGAAAGAGAAATCAGAATTACTTTCTCTTTGTCTTTTTTTTCAGATTAATTATTTTCTTTTTTCTTTCTTTGTTTTTCTATCTTTTGTTGTCACGTGATTTATTCTTCTTTCTAGCTTTCTTTCTTCCTTTTTCTTTCTTTTTTCTTTCTTTCTTACTGAGCAAATGCTTCTTTCTTTATGTTTTTCTTTCTTTACAAATTGTTGATTCCTTCTTTTTCGCTTTTCTTTCTTTCTTGGCAGCAGTTTCGTTCCTTCTTCTACCTTTTCTTTCTTTCTTTTTCTTTCTTTCTTTATTTATTTCTTTCTTCCTTTCTTTTTTTCTTTGCAACTGTTTGCTTCTTCATATTTTTCTAGCTCTACAATTTGTTGATTCTTTTTCTCTTTTCTTTCTTTCTTGCCAGTTGTTTCGTTCCTTTTCTTCCTTTTCTTCCTTTTCTTTCTTTCTTTCATTTTCTTTTTTCTTTCTTTTTCTTTCTTTCTTTCTTTTTTTCTTTGCAACTGTTTGCTTCTTCATATTTTTCTAGCTCTACAATTTGTTGATTCTTTTTCTCTTTTCTTTCTTGACAGTTGTTTCGTTCCTACTTCTTCCTTTTCTTTCTTTCTTTTTTCTTTCTTTCTTTCTTGCTTTCTTTCTTGTTCTCTTTTATTTCTTTTTTGACAGTTGTTTTGTTTCTTCTTCTTCTCTTTCTTCTTACTTTCTTAACCACATTATGCTATTATTTTCTGCGGTAGACTGGTGGCCAAACAAGGCTATAGAACCCAATTTGTCCTGCTATTTAAGTTGCGAAGGTAGACAGAGAGGAAAAGTTGTTTTCGGCAACCAGTGTACTGCAGAATCAATCATATCTCTTTCCCGTATGGCACTTAACTGACTGATTGAATATAATAGTTGGAAACATAATTAAGTTTTCCACTGGGCATAAAGTGGGGGACTGGTTTTCCATTGTTATGAATGGATCTCCCAGTAATTACTACTTAATAATAAAATGCATCTGTGCCCCATCTAGTTATGGGTTAAATAACAGGACATATTGAGTTCTATAGCGTTAGTCGGCAACTAGTCTACTGCAGAAAGCAATGGCAACATACTGCGGGATAATCCTCTGCCCAGTGGGTGACCGGTTTTCTATTGTTATGAAGTAATAAACTGATCCCCCACTATTGACTACATAATGATATAATACATCTGTTCCCCCTTTTAGCTATGAGTCAAATAACAGGATAGATTGGGTTCTATAGCCTTGGTCGGCAACCAGTCAACCGCAGAAAGCAATGACAACCTACGGCGGGATAACCTTCTGCCCAGTCAGTCATGTCTCTTTCGAGACATGATCGCCCAATGCGTCTATCACGCAAGGCACTTAACTGACTGACTGAATATAATAGTTTGAAACATGATTAAGTTTTCCACTGGGCATAAAGTGGGAGGCCGGTTTTCTATTGTTATGAAGTAATAAACTGACCCCCCACTAATTACTACTGATTAATACAATACATCTCTTCTTCCATTCAGTTATAGTTTAAAGAGCAGGATAGAAAATCTTCTGCCCAGTCAGTCATGTCTCTTTCGAGACATGATAGCCCAAAGTATGTATCACGTATGGCACTTAACTGACTGACTGAATATAATAGTTGGAAACATGATTAAGGCTTCTACTGGGCATCAAGTAGGGGATCAGTTTTCTATTGTTATGAAGTAATAAACTGATCCCCTACTAATTACTATTTAATAATATAATACATCTGTTCCCCTTCTAGTTATGAGTTAAATAACAGGACATATGGAGTTCTATAGCCTTGGTTGGCAACCAGTCTACTGCAGAAAGCAATGGCAACATACTGCATGTTAATCTTCTGCCCAGTCAGTCATGTCTCTTTCAAGACATGATCACCCAATGTGTCTATAACTAACTGACTGAATATAATAGTTGGAAACATGATTAAGGTTTTCACTGGACATAAAGTGGGGGACCGGTTTTCTATTCTTATGAAGTAATAAACTGATCCCCCATTGTTATTACTTAATAATTGTGCATAGAATAAATCTTTTCTATCGCTTTATTTTTATTTTAGCTGCTCGTTCAGTTTTTTTTTATTTATTTTTCTTGCTTTCTGTCTTTTTTATTGTTTTCTTCAGACATTTTTCTTTCTTTCTATTGTTCTACATTTTTATGTTTAAATTTTGTGTAATCGATAATTAACTTTTTTGTTTATGTGAAAATACATTCTGTTTATAATTACTATGCATTTGATTTTTGTATGAAAGTTCAGAAAGTTTTACATAATTCTGAACTGAAGATTCTTATACGATCAAATAAAAATGATATAAAATCCTTGCTTGTAATTTTTAATCGCTCCTGGGTTGACGGTAAACTGCATCCGGCCGCCAGGCCTCTGATCGGGAGGTTGTGAGGAGCATGGAACTACCTCTTAATTGCTGTTGTTCCCAAGTACCCTGATCCGAAATGGTAGTACCTATTAGGATCGCAGCTATAACCCTCAAATTCGACTCAAAAAATATGAAAGCATAAAAATAGACTTTTATGGAAAAATATATATTTTTTGAAGGGAAAATATAACCAGCGGTACATTTTTAAAGAAAAAATTATTGTCATGGCTTATTTTTGAAGGAAAAATAGCTATTCAACAAAGCATTTTTGCATACAAAACTAGAAGACATTTTCTGTTTTCTAAAATAAAAAAATATAAAAACAAAAAAACTTTCATTAAAATCTAAAACCGTCAAATAATATTAATTCGGTCGGGTTTCAATCCTACCTAGAAAAAATCTAGAGGTCTAACGGTACTGATGAGCAGCGAAACAGCACTGTCGGCGGATTACTATATAGATATATATATATCATTCACTAATGAATTAGAGCACTCTGGCTATTGGGCGTGTATAATGACAATATACATGCTAAAAAGTCCGCCTTTTTCTACCGTGCGCCCATGGCCCAGAGGTAGAACCGCCGACTGACGCCAATTCGGTCGTGTTTCAATCCTGAGTTAAAAGCAATCGGATCTGTCTGCGGATGACTATATATATATCAGTCAGTTAAGTGCCATACGTGATACACGCTTGGGCGATCATATCTCGAAAGATACATAACTGACTGCGCAGATGATTATCCCGCAGTAGGTTGCCATTGCTTTCTGCGATAGATTGGTTGCCGACCAAGGCTATAGAACCCAATCTGTCCTGTTATTTAACCCATAACTGGAAGGAAGAGACGGATTAATACCTTTCCCAAGGGTATTTGCGCGTAAGTGAAGGCAATGAATTCAGCTGGAATTCGAACTCGGCTCCCCGATTTCTGCGTTCCGAGCCGATATCCAATGCACTAAAACGCACATCCCTGTTGTTTGTTTTCGACTTTGCTTCGCTCTGGCGTGCGGTGGCGGTGTCGTCGTCGTAGGCGTTGTCAGCTCGCATCGGCGGCGGTTGCAGCTGTAACGGCGGCGGCAGCAGCAGCGGCATTGGCAACGGCTAACGGTAAAACGGCGGACGACGTGCAGCAGCATCGCCAGCAGCGAACCACGGAACCCGGTGACGGTGCGGCATGGCTAGACGGACGAGATCTAACGCACACGACATATATATTGTATTTTTGGGCAGTAATCCCTCTTTTATGCAGTTTTCATGAAAAATGGTCATTAATAATTTCATTACTAATAATTAATTCGATCTCATGTAAACACACGCTTTCTCCTATAGCCTTGGTCGGCAACCAGTCTACCGCAGAATGGCAAAAAGAAAATTGAAAGGAGAAAGAAAGGAAAAATAAAGGCAAAAGAATGAAAATGAATGAAGAAAAAACTTCATTCATTTTCATTCTTTTGCCTTTATTTTTTTTTCTTTCTCCTTTGAATTTTCTTTTTTTTCTTTTTATTTCCTTTCTTTTTCTTTTCATTTTCTTTTTCCTTTCATTTTCTTTTTTTTCTTCTTTCAGTTTTCTCTCTTTTTCTTTCCATTTGCTTTTCTTTTTTTATTTTCCTTTTGTCTTCATTTTCTCTTTCAGTTTCTCCAGATTTCATTTTTTTTTTCATTTTAATCCCATCGACATTTAAAAAAAAGGGTTAGTTTCTTTCTATCCGTCTCTCTTCTTGCTTTCGTTATTTCTTGAAGGTTTATTTATTCATTTTTCCTTCTTTATTTTCTCTCTCTTTCTTTCTTTCTTTCTTTCATCAATAATGCCCTTTCGTTCTTTACTTCTACCAATCTCTCTTTTTATATATATATATATATATATATATATATATATATATATATATAATTGTAGGAGGACTTGAAAATAATTCATCAAGATTTTATTAAATCTTAACAGAATGCAGAAAGCACTGGACGGCCGTTTCGTCCTATATTTGGGACTCATCAGTAGTGCGCATCCCCTACCAGGAATGCAAACCCAGACAGTTGTGTTATTAAGCAGATGTCATACCAACTGTACCACGGGCAGTGGTGGCAAAGAGGTAACTAATTAAACTTGATATAGCGCCACTCATTCACATATTCCTAGGAGGAACACATCCAAGCTTCTTTAACCATAGGACTATGCCTCCCAGAGCCACGACTACTCAAACCAAGTCGCTCACTCCGGAGGTTTATAACCTGATTGACGAAACGGTCGTCCAGTGCTTTCTGCATTCTATTGATGTCTAATAAAAACTTGATGAATTATATATATATATATATATATATATATATATATATATATATATATATATATCCCGATCTGTTTTCCCTATTCCTTTCTTACTGCCACTTAGGTTGCTATTTATGTCAAACTGATTTCGTTCTCACTTCGCACTCTTTTTGCATTTTTTTTATATATATTTTATTTTGAAAATCTATTCCATGTCCTCACCACAGAAAGTAATGGTAACCTACTGCGGGATAGTCTTCTGCCCAGTCAGTTATGTCTCATTCGAGACATGATCGCCCAATGCGCCTATTATGTATGGCACTTAACTGACTGACTGAATATAATAGTTGGAAACATGATTAAGGTTTCCACTAGGCATAAAGTGGGGGACCGGTTTTCTCTTGTTATGAAGTAATAAACTGATCCCCACCACTAATTAACGAAACGGCCGTCCATTGCTTTCTGCATTCTGTTGAGATCTAATAAAAACTTGATGAATTATATATATATACATGTTTTCCTTATCCCTTTCTTACTGCCACTTAGGTTGCTATCTCCAGTCAAACCGATTTCGTTCCCAGTTAGCACTCTTTACACTTTAGTGAATTTAGAAAATTTCCCAAACCCTCTCTCTCTATCTCTCTCTCTCTCTCTCTCTCTCTCTATCTCTTTCTCTATGGAACCTCAGATAACTTCCTCTAAACTATATCTTCATATCCCATTCACTGCAACTTCTACGATCTCTCCCGGACGCACGTTAAAGGTTTGACGATAAAAATATATACCGCCATTTTGTTTCGTCTAATCCTAAAACTGACCCGTAGACACTAATGAAAGAGCACACACACACACACACACACACACACACACACACACACACACACACACACACACACATAGAAAATATTTTTGTGAAATGATATAGACAAAACTTTAATTTGATGTCCTTTCCGAATTTATTTTATTTATTCTTAAACAACCGTTATATTAAAAATTCGAATTGAACTCGCTGCATTCACTTCCCGGAAAAAAAACCCTTCGATAAGGTGTAAACCCATCTCTTCTTCCTCCAGCAATAGGCTAAACAGAAAGATAGATTGGGTTTTTTAAACCTTGGTTGGCAACCAGTCTGTCACAAAAAATAATGGCTACCTACTGCTGGCAAATCTTCTGTCCAGTCAGTCATGTCTCTTTCGAGATATGTATAACACTTAACTGACTGACTCTATGAGTTAAATAACAGAAAATATTTGGTTCTGTAGCCTTGATTAGCAACCAGTCTACCGCAGAAAGTTATGGCAACCAACTGCCCAGTCTGTCATATCTCTTTCGAGACATGATCGCCCAAAGCGTGTATTACGTATGGTACTTAACTGACTGACTGAATATAATAGTTGGAAACATGATTAAGTCTTATACTGGGCATAAATTGGGGGATCGGTTTTCCATTGTTATGAAGTAATAAATTGATCCCCCACTAATTACTACTTAATAATATAATACACCTCTTCTTCCATTCAGCTATAGTTTAAAGAGCAGGATAGAAAATCTTCTGCCCAGTCAGTCATGTCTCTTTCGAGACATGATCGCCCAAGCGTGTTTCACGTATGGCACTTAACTGACTGACTGAATATAATAGCTGGAAACATGATTAAGTCTTATACTGGGCATAAATTGGGGGATCGGTTTTCCATTGTTATGAAGTAATAAATTGATCCCCCACTAATTACTACTTAATAATATAATACACCTCTTCTTCCATTCAGCTATAGTTTAAAGAGCAGGATAGAAAATCTTCTGCCCAGTCAGTCATGTCTCTTTCGAGACATGATCGCCCAAGCGTGTTTCACGTATGGCACTTAACTGACTGACTGAATATAATAGCTGGAAACATGATTAAGTCTTATACTGGGCATAAATTGGGGGATCGGTTTTCCATTGTTATGAAGTAATACATTGATCCCCCACTAATTACTGCTTGATAATATAATACATTTTCCCCTTCTAGCTATGAGTCAAATAACAGGACAGATTGGGTCCTATAGTCTTAGTCGGTAACCAGACTACCGCAGAAAGTAATGGCAACCTACTGCGGGATAATCTTCTGCTCAGTCAGTCATGTCTTTTTCGAGGCATGATCGCCTAAAGAGTGTATCACGTATGGCACACAACTGGCTGACTGACTTAATTATCTCTAGTTATTTCTCCTTCCACTTGTTGTTATCGAAGGTCTTTCCCTTTCTACCTTTTGACCAATGCTCTTCGTCGGATCCACTTCCGTTACCATAAATTGTAATCCCGCCGTTTACCACCCACCATTCCCTTTGTCCCTCCTTCGGCCCCATTCATCTTCTAATTATTCTTTTTTCCGTCTTATCCCAAAGATATCTCAGCTTTATCTGCAAACACCCAACTTGATATATGTCCCTCTGCCTAGGCATGCCCTCTCGTTCGTACGAACAGCAAATCTTGTTAGACTCCATATGTTGGTCACCATCATTTTTCAAATCATTTCACCCCAAGCAATGCAATAAAACCACTAAGTCACCTACTGATGGTGAAAGAAGATGACAAAAGAATATATTATTAAGGAGAGAAGAGCAATAAAAGAAGAGGAATCAAGAAGATAAAAAATAATGATTGACATTGCATTTAAATTTCTGAAGATCAAAATTGACTGGAAAGTGGAGAGTTCCACAAGCAAGAGAAGAAACTGTTAGCAAAGGACTTATAATAATATGAGAAGAAGAAAACATAATTAAACAGAGTGAATAATAAAATAAAATAAAATAATAATAATAATAATAATAATAATAATAATAATAATAATAATAATCATAATAATAAGACAGAAGCTAACGACTAATATTGGATTTAAATTTTTTAAGAACAGTATTGACTTTAAAGAAAGTAGCTGGAATATAGTTCTATGAGTGAAAAGTCCGATAAAGAAGGTGGAAGAGGTCTTATTCAGCTGGAATTGTCATACAAGACAACAACTATTGGCTTACTAACATACATAGAAACAACAAAGGATTGGATGTTACAATTAGTAAGGCAACATGAAGAAAGAAAGAAAAAATATTCAATAATAAAAGAAGGCAGTAAATTCAAACAAGATTTACAGTTAGTAGATTCTGTAGAAAAGCAGAACGGAAATCAAGAGCCGACTATTGCGGCAAAGAATATGAAAATGAAAGCCAAAGATAAAGCTCTTGAACAAATGAAACAGCGCTGGCAAGACAAACCTCTGCATGGCCAATATCCAGTACGTGCCAATAAATCCAATGTTGACAAAGTTAATACTCATCGATGGTTACGTGCATCTGGATTAAAGTCCGAAACTGAAGGCTTTATTCTTGCAGCACAAGACCAAAGTCTTTTTACGAGAAACTTCCAGGCAAATATTATGCATAATAATATGGATCCAAAATGCAGGTTTTGTGATAAACACCAAGAAACAATAGACCACCTAATCTCAGGCGGTTCTGTGCTTGCCCCAAATGAATATAAAAATCGCCACGATAGAGTTGGACAATATTTACATTGGGCAATATGCAAACATTATGGAAAAGCTGTAGGCAAACACTGGTATGAACATCACCCAGCCCCGGTTACAGAAATAGAAGATGTAACCATTCTATGGGATTACACCATCTACACAGACAGAAAAATTGAAGCAAACAGGCCAGACATTATTGTTAAAAACCAGAAGGAGAAAACTTGTCTATTAATTGATATGGCTTGTCCAGCGGATTGTAACATAGCAATCAAGGAATTTGAAAAACTGTCAAAATATAAAGACCTGGAAATTGAAATAGGAAAAATGTGGAAATTGAAAACAAGAGTTGTGCCAGTGATAGTAGGTGCACTTGGAATGATAAAAAATGGAACAAAACAACACATTGAAAGAATCCCTGGAAACCCCAGCTTAAGAGATATACAAAAAATTGTCTTATTAAGTACAGCCCACACACTAAGGAAAACGTTATCTATGTAATGCTGGGGATGATAGGGAAGATAGAAAAACATGAAATGGAGTCATAACAACACGCCACTACCTGCCTTAGGTCTCCCCGCAGACTTGGTTGGTAGTGAGACCAAAGCAGAAATCGAAATATGATGAAAAATGACATAATAATAATAATAATAATAATAAGACAGAAGCTAACGACTAATATTGGATTTAAATTTTTTAAGAACAGTATTGACTTTAAAGAAAGTAGCTGGAATATAGTTCTATGAGTGAAAAGTGCGATAGAAGAAACTGTTAGCATAGAACCTCCGGTTATATGTTGCAATTTCAACAGTAAAATTATGAGATGTTTCCGGCTATCTTGTACTGCGTTTAAATGTATAAAGTCTAGTTACCACAGATAAGAGTTCATCAAAGCAATTGCCATGAAAGTATTCCTAGAAAAATCACATTACGACGGTGGTGAAGTAACTGAAGACGAGATACCAGGTCAACACCAATAACAGTGCAGATTCTTCTTTGTCTTTTTTATAGAATCTCTTAATACATAACAGAACCGCCAGACCAGATGTAACAGAAATATTTAAAACCTATTTCTGTTTTTGACTGAGTGGGGAATTGTTACAAAGACAGATAGATTCTTTATGTCTATTTTTTTTAATCGTATCACCACGTGCAAGGTGACAATGCCGCTGATGTGCAGGGGGCTACATAAAAGTAAAAAGATTAAGTAAAAGAGAGTGAAGAGGAAGACGAACCAGTTGGAAAGGAGCAAGAAAAGGATGGGAATACAGGTGTGATGACAGTTGCAAAGTTGGAGAGAAAGGAAAGGATATACGGGGTGGTGAAAGAACTAGAGTCAAGTGGTTAAGAGATGAATATTGACATTGCATTTAAATTCCTGGAAGTTGTAGCCGTCAGGAAAGCAAGAATATGGATGAGAGTTCCACAGGTGGGAAATGCAAGAGAAGGAGTAGAATTGTCGTCTGCATTTGGTTAATCTAACTGTGAATGGTGGGACCCAATCTGTTTGCACGAGTAAACACCTGTTGCAGGGACACCAGTGATTTAAGTTCGTTGGTGCAGAAGACATGAAAGTATTTATAGGACAGACAAAAGGAGGCCACATCTCGTCGGTGGGGAAGTGGCTGTAGTCGAGTCGCCAAGTCGGTACCTCTCACATTACTGATTCGCATTTTTCTTCGCTTAAATTGCTTACGTTTTTTTCTGTTTAACTAAATTTCACTGAATACGTAGCTAATGAACCACTCAAGGTAGAGCGTTAGAGTCTAAACGAAAATCGTTTATGATATGAATAAAGAAGGAAGTGGAGTTTAGTGGGGACAATGAGGAAAGATATCGACTGACTCTTGACTCGCAAAGGTCACATTTAAACTAATCAGAGAAGCAATCACGCTAGAGTCTCTTTAGCAATGTGGATTATTTTATCTTCTATTCAGACTGACATTTATTAGGTTGCAAACGTGGTCAGGCGTGTTACGATAAACTACTAGTGCGTTTAAAATATTGTTATAGAACAGATCTCTGCATTACTAAATTAGTCTTTTGTTTTTCTTATATTTGGAACACGGAAGAAACGAGGCTGCTTTGACTCTGTGGCAGTAGCATAGCCATGGAAGTATATTATAGAACTTATGTAAAAAAAAATTATCATGAGAAAAAATTATCGTTAGCTTTCTTTGACTGTTTGATTATTATTCTCATAGTCCCTCTCTTAGTTAGCCCGACTGTTTGGCCCTGTCAGTCCCTTATAAATAATTTGATCGTGTGGAAGGACGATAAAGACATATCAGAGAAGCTAATGGATTCCGGTGAGAAAATGAAAGAAGAGAACACAGAAGTGTTTAACGTCACCTGATAATCCTTTAGAATTATGGGATAATTCCTATTTGATCGTTTGGCAAGACAGAAAAGAGCAAATCACAGATGCTGTTTGGATTCAGAGAGAAAATGAAATTAAATGAAAAGAAAGAAAGAAAGAAAGAAAGAAAGAGAGTATGAACAAATGAAAGGTAGGAAAAAAAAGAAAGCAAAAAAGAAGGAAAGAAAAAAGAAGAAAAAAGAAGCGAACAAGAAAAAAGGAAAGAAGAAAGAAAGATAAAAAAGAGAAAGAAAGTATGAATAAATGAAAGGAAGGAAGAAAAATAAATAAATAAATAAAGAAAGAAAGAAAGAAAGAAAGAATTATATTATCCCGATTTGATCGTGTGGTAAGACAGAAAAGAACATATGAGACGATTTTTGGTTTCAAAGAAAAAATAAAAAGAAAGAAAGAAAGATAAAAGAAAGAAAGAAAGAAAGAAAGAATGAATGAATGAATGAATGAATGAAAGGAAGGAAGGAAGAAAAAAGAAAAGAAAAAAGAAAGAAAGAATGATTAAATGAAAGGAAGGAAAAAAAGTAAAAAAGAAAGAAAGAAAGAAGGAAAGAAAGAAGGAAAGAAATAAAGAGAACATAAGAAAAAAGGAAAGAAGAAAGAACGATAAAAGAAAGAAAGAAAGTATAAATGAAAGGAAGGAAGAAAAATAAAGAAAGAAAGAAAGAAAGAAAAAAGAAAGAAAGAAAGGATTGGATTATTCCGATTTGATCGTGTGGCAAGACGGAAAAAGCATATCAGAGACGCTGTTTCGTTTCAGAGAAAAAAATGAAAAGAAAGAAAATAAAAAAGAAAGAAAGATAGAATGAAAGAAAGTATTAATAAATTAAAGGAAGGAGAAAAAATGAAAGAAAAAAAAGAAAGTATGAATAAATAAAAAGAAGGAAAAATTTAAGAAAGAAAGAAAGAATGAATAAAAGAAAGAACATAGTGTATAACGGCATCTTATAATTTTTTTAAATCATTGGATTATTCCGATTTGATCGCGTGGCAAGACGGAAAAAAACTAATGGTTTCAGCGAAAAAATGAAAAGAAAGGAAGAAATAAAGAAAGATAAAAGAAAGAAAAAAAGAATGAATAAAAGAAAGAAAGAAAGAAAGTAGGGAAAAGTCTAACGCCTATTGATAATCCCTAAAAAATAATCAACTATTCCGGTTTGATAGCGTAGAAACAAAAAAAAATAGCAAATCAGAGAAAATGAAAGAAAGAAACAAAAATAAAGAACAAAGAAAGAAAAGGAAAAAAGAAAAAAAAAAGGAAATGTCCAACGTCTCTTGCTAATCCCTCATAAATAATGGAGGGACTATATCACCTTGGTCGCACGGAATGACAAAAAAAGTAAATCAGATAGAAAACGAAAGGAAGAAAAAAAGAAAGAAAGAAAAAAAACCCAGGAACTTCAGCTGCCTCTTCCTGATACTCAATATTAATTTCATTTTCGTTTCCATTTTTTCAAAACCTCATCATTGCTCACATCCTCGGTCCATGATATCCGCAGCATCCTTCTGTAGAACCACATTTCAGTTGCTTCAAGTTTTTCCTTCATCTTTGATGATATTGTTCAGCATTCACTGCCATATTGAAGAACTGACATCACATTGCAATGCAGTACTCTCTTCTTTGTTTCTAGCGAAATTGTCCTGTTTCTTAATACTCTTCTCAGCTCCTGGAATGCATCCTTATGCTTTTGGATCCCTGGAATATAAATGTACAGAAACTGCTGTGACGACAAAGTGAGGGGTCAGTTTATATATTGATTGTAATATGGAACTGATCCCCCACTTTATATTCAGCATCCTTCTGTAGAACCACATTTCAGTTGCTTCAAGTTTTACCTTTATCTTTGATGTTATTGTCCAGTATTCACTGCCATATTGAAGAACTGACATCCCGTAGCAATCCAGTACTCCTTTGTTTCTAGTAAAATTGTCCTCTTTCTTAATACTCTTCTCAGCTCCTGGAATGCATCCTTGTGCTTTTGGACCTCAGGAATATAAATGTACAAAAACTGCTGTGACGACAAAGTGAGGGGTCAGTTTATATATTGATTGTAATATGGAATTGATCCCCCACTTTATATTCAGCATCCTTCTGGAGAACCACATTTCAGTTGCTTCAAGTTTTTCCTTCATCTTTGATGATATTGTCCAGCATTCACTGCCATATTGAAGAACTGACATCCCATAACAATCCAGTACTCTCTTCTTTGTTTCTAGCAAATCACATAGCAATTTCAAAACCCCTAAAATAACACAAGTTGTTATAAAGATAAATGTTTTCGTAATTTATTAGTTGTACTAATAATAATTTTTTTTTTTTGTAGTTTTGGAAAGCGTAAGATATCAAAATCCCATTAATATGTCTATCGGAACTTTTTTCCAATCAATCTGAGCGCTTCAACTACACCTGGATATCTTAATGACCTCATGTGCTATTTTTTTAAAGATTTTCTTTTCAAGATCCTTGCACTTTGGAGACTGGCTTTTATTATTTTGTGTGTAAAGAACCATAATTTGGTTTTTATTATTTTGTGCATCAAGAGCTATAACTTGGCGTTTATTATTTTTGTATATAGAACTATAATTTGGCTTTTATTATTTTGTGGGTAATGAAATATAACTTGGCTTTTATTATTTTGTGTGTAAAAAACTATAATTTGGTTTTTATTATTTTGTGGGTAATGAAATATAACTTGGCTATTATTATTTTGTGTGTAAATAACTATAAATTTGTTACAGGTCGTATAAATATAACCAGATCCGTAAAGAAAAAGACGAACCAGTTAGAGGGGATGTCAGAGAAAGGACAAGAGAAGGATGGGAATACAGGTGTGATGACAGTTGCAAAGGTAGAGAGAAAGGAAAAGATATACAGGGTGATGTAGAAAGACTTATGCGAAGGGGGCTACATAAGAGAGAAAGATTAGATAGGAGGAGAGTAAGGAGAAAGACGAACCATTTACAGGAGGTGTCAGAGAAAGGAGCAAGAGAAGGATGGGAATACAGGTGTGATGACAGTTGCAAAGGTAGAGAGAAAGGAAAAGATATACAGGGTGATGTAGAAAGACTTATGCGAAGGGGGCTACATAAGAGAGAAAGATTAGATAGGAGGAGAGTAAGGAGAAAGACGAACCATTTACAGGAGGTGTCAGAGAAAGGAGCAAGAGAAGGATGAGAATACAGGCGTGATGACAGTTGCAAAGGTAGAGAGAAAGGAAAAGATATACAGGGTGATGTAGAAAGACTGATGCGAAGGGGGCTACATAAGAGAGAAAGATTAGATTGGAGGAGAGTAAAGAGAAAGACGAACCAGTTACAGGAGGGGTCAGAGAAAGGAGCAAGAGAAGGATGGGAATACAGGTGTGATGACAGTTGCAAAGGTAGAGAGAAAGGAAAATATATACAGGGTGATGTAGAAAGACTGATGCGAAGGGAGCTACATAAGAGAGAAAGATTAGATAGGAGTAGAGTAAAGAGAAAGACGAACCAGTTACAGGAGGGGTCAGAGAAATGAGCAAGAGAAGGATGGGAATACAGGTGTGATGAGAGTTGCGAAGGTAGAGAGAAAGGAAAAGATATACAGGGTGATGTAGAAAGACTTATGCGAAGGGGGCTACATAAGAGAGAAAGATTAGATAGGAGGAGAGTAAGGAGAAAGACGAACCATTTACAGGAGGTGTCAGAGAAAGGAGCAAGAGAAGGATGGGAATACAGGTGTGATGACAGTTGGAAAGGTAGAGAGAAAGGAAAAGATATACAGGGTGATGTAGAAAGACTGATGCGAAGGGAGCTACATAAGAGAGAAAGATTAGATAGGAGTAGAGTAAAGAGAAAGACGAACCAGTTACAGGAGGGGTCAGAGAAAGGAGCAAGATAAGGATGGGAATACAGGTGTGATGACATTTGCAAAGGTAGAGAGAAAGGAAAAGATATACAGGGTGATGTACAAAGAACTAGAATCAAATGGACAAGAGATGGGTATTGACATTGCATTTAAATCCTAGAGGTTGTAACCGTCAGGAAAGCAAGAATATGGAAGAGAGTTTCACAGGCGGGAAGTGCGATAAAAGAAGCTGATGGAGTAGAATTGTTAGCTGCATTTGGTTGATCTAACTGTGAACCCAGTTGCCAGTCTGGGTGCACGAGTAAATTCTTGTGGAGGGGGCACCAGTGACTTAAGTTTGTCGAAGCAGAAGCCGTGAAAATATTTGTAGAACAGTCAGAGGGAAGCCACATCCCGTCAGTGAGGAAATGGCCGCTAAGTCGGTACCTATCATGTTAATGATTTTCCTTTGGAGCCTGTCGAGAACACTGAGAAGAACGCCTAACCATATATGACAGCAGTATTCCAAGCACGGACGGATTGTTGATTTGCTTGATACAAGATTGTAAAATACTTCTGAATATTCATCACATAATCCGCATTTGGGGTTAACACATTTTTTCAGTATATTTGCTTGGCAATTTCTAGTTAGCAAATATTGGTCATGTGTAGCAAGAATAAAACCTTCAGATTCAGCATTTAACCCAATACTACATAACCATTGGATTACGGCCTATCACGTTGAATACACCGGTTCTCGCTCGATCATTGAAGTTAAGCAACGTTGAGACTTTTCAGTACTTAGATGGGTGACCGCTTGAGAATACCAGGTGCTGTAAGCGTTTAGTGACGAATGTGCGTTGTGATGCAGTGGATAGCGGCTCGGAAAGAGAAATCGGTGAGCCGAGTTCGAATTCCAGTTGAATACCCTGCATTCACTCAAGCACTAGTACCCTTGGGTAAGGTATTAATCCGCCCCTTCCCTCCAGTTATGGGTTAAATAACAAGGGTAGAACTTGGGGACTCTGCCCTTAAAAAAATCCCAATGAATCTTGATACTCGAAAAGAAAAAAAGTACTACTAGACACAAAACTTATATAAAAACAACGATAAATTGTTGAAAAGAAAAAGGTATTACCAGCAATAAATAAATAAAATTTAGTTGGCAATAAATGACACGCCGAGGTTTATTTGCCATAAAAACAAAACAACCAACCAAACAACATAACCACTGATTGATATGAAGATTTTCTTTTATCAGCTTGTTTGTTACGGGTAGAGGTTACGGGTATTAACTAGGATGTGCGTTGTGGTGCAGTGCATATCGGCTCGGAACAAGAAATCGGGGAGCCGAGTTCGAATTCTAGTTGAATCCATTGCATTCACTTACGCGCAAACCATTTTTGGAAATGTATTAATCCGTCTCTTCCCTCCAGTTACGGATTAAATAACAGGACAGATTGGGTTCTATACCCTTGGCTGGCAACCAGTCTACCGCAGAACGTAATGGCAACTTACTGCGGGATAATCTTCTGGCAAGTCAGCAAAGCGTGTATAATATATGACACTTAACTGACTGACTGAATATAATACTTAAAAACATAATTAAAACTTCGACTGGGCATAAAGTGGGGATTCAGTTCTCTATTGTTATGAAGCAATAAACTGACCCCCCAATAATTACTACTTAATAATATAATACATCTCTTCCCCCTCTAGCTATGAGTCAAATAACAGGACAGATTGGGTTCTATAGCCTTGGTCGGCAACCAGTCTACCGCAGAAAGCAATGGCAACCTACTGCGGGATAATCTTCTACCCAGTCAGTCTTGTCTCTTTCGAGACATGATCGCCCAAGCGTGTATCACGTATGGCACTTAACTGACTGACTGAATATAATAGTTGGAATAATGATTAAGGCTTCTACTGGTCATAAAGTGGGGGATCAGTTTATTACTTCATAACAATAGGAAACCGAACCCCCACTAATTAATACATAATAATATAATACATTTATTTTCCCTCTAGCCATGAATCAAATCACAGGACAGATTGTGTTCTATAGCCTTGGTTGGCAACCAGTCTACCGCAGAAAGCAATGGCAACCTACTGCGGGATAATCTTCTGCCCAGTCAGTCATGTCTCGAAAGAGACATGATCGCCCAAGCGTGTATGGCACTTAACTGACTGATTAACCATGAGCTTATGTTGTTATGGTTTCTTCATTTTGTCATTGCTTTTTCCATCTTCATTTAATTATTTGCAGCTGCGTAAGTTTACGTGCATTTCTTCGTGAACTTGAAATTCCATTTGGAATTTGCTGGCTTCCTTAATTAAAGGATTATAGTCTGTTTTTATTACCAACATTATCATTATAAAAGGGTCAGGTTCATCATAGTTCGATTTCTGCTAAGGTTAAACGACATACCAAGTCTACGGAAAGACCTAAAGTGGTGTGATGGCTACATTTGATAGTTTTGATCTCCCATGACGGTAAACTGCACCCGGCAGCAGAGCCTCTGATTGGGAGGTTGTGAAGAGCATAGAACCACCTCTTAATTGCTACTGTTCCAAGTTTAAAATAATGAAAAATTACTTTGATCTTTCCTCTTAGAAATAATATAAAGATCTTGAAGGAAAAAAGTTTGTATTATTAAGTTTGGGACATTTTTTATTCATACTATGCCGTTTTATGCTGTTTTGTAGCCATGTTTTGGAGGTACCTATACAAAGCATATCAATTAGTGGACCAATATTTTTCTTTTCGGTTTTTGACAATAATATCCGGCTTTTTTTGCTTCAATTATTATTATTATTATGTCATTTTTCATCATATTTCGATTTCTGCTTTGGTCTCACTACCAACCAAGTCTGCGGGGAGACCTAAGGCAGGTAGTGGCGTGTTGTTATGGCTCCATTTCATGTTTTTCTATCTTCCCTATCATCTCCAGCATTACATAGATAAAGTTTTCCTTAGTGTGTGGGCTGTACTTAATAAGACAATTTTTTGTATATCTCTTTAGCTGGGGTTTCCAGGGATTCTTTCAATGTGTTGTTTTGTTCCATTTTTTATCATTCCAAGTGCACCTACTATCACTGGCACAACTCTTGTTTTCAATTTCCACATTTTTTCTATTTCAATTTCCAGGTCTTTATATTTTGACAGTTTTTCAAATTCCTTGATTGCTATGTTACAATCCGCTGGACAAGCCATATCAATTAATAGACAAGTTTTCTCCTTCTGGTTTTTAACAATAATGTCTGGCCTGTTTGCTTCAATTTTTCTGTCTGTGTAGATGGTGTAATCCCATAGAATGGTTACATCTTCTATTTCTGTAACCGGGGCTGGGTGATGTTCATACCAGTGTTTGCCTACAGCTTTTCCATAATGTTTGCATATTGCCCAATGTAAATATTGCCCAACTCTATCGTGGCGATTTTTATATTCATTTGGGGCAAGCACAGAACAGCCTGAGATTAGGTGGTCTATTGTTTCTTGGTGTTTATCACAAAACCTGCATTTTGGATCCATATTATTATGCATAATATTTGCCTGGAAGTTTCTCGTGAAAAGACTTTGGTCTTGTGCTGCAAGAATAAAGCCTTCAGTTTCGGACTTTAATCCAGATGCACGTAACCATCGATGAGTATTAACTTTGTCAACATTGGATTTATTGGCACGTACTGGATTATTATTATTATTATTATTATTATTATTATTATTATTATTATGTCATTTTTCATTATAAATCGATTTCTGCTATAGTCGCACTACCTACAAAGTCTGCGGAAAGACCTAATGCAGGAAGTGGTGTGTTGTTATAACTCTCATGTTTTTTATATCACCCCTATCATCCCTAGCGTTACATAGACAAAGTTCTCCTTAGTATGTGGGTTGTACTTAAAAAGTCAATGTTTTTGTATATCTCTTAAGCTTGGGTTTACAGGGGTTCTTTAAATTTGTTGTTTTGTTCCATTTTTATCATTCCAAGTGCACCCACTATCACTGGCACAACTCTTCTTTTCAATTTCCACATTTTTCTATTTCAATTTCCAGGTCTTTATATTTTGACAGTTTTTAGAATTCCTTGGTTGCTATGTTATCATTATTATTATTATTATTATTTTAATTATTATTATTATTATTATTATTATTATTATTATTATTATTATTCTCTCCTTTGTTGCGAATCCTGTGTGCACCTAGATTCTGACATGTGTATGGCGCCATTTTCCGATGTCAGGTGCATAGGTAAGTCCCGTAACAAGTTCCCGCTCTTTTCTCCCGCTCAGTTTTGACGCCATGTTGATAGCAGAAGACAGTCGCCCAGTCAAGTTGCTAGAAGTTTCTAAACCAGCGCAAAAAGACTATTTTTTTCTTTTTTCTTTTTTTTTGTGCCTTCTTACAATTTTAAGGTGCATTTTCCTGTTTTAAATGTGCTTTTCCTTACCTTGAAGGCTATTGGATTTGCATTCTTGATAGTAAAATACGTTAGAGGGACATAAAAAGCTTTCGAGCGAAGAAAGAATTGACAGAAAGAAGGAATAAGAAAGAAATAAAAGAATGGCAACAACTTAAAATGGAGAAATGAAAAAAAAAATGAGAAAGTAGGAACGAACGGATAAAGGCATGAACCAAAATAAATATAAATGATTAAAAATAACAGGGAAAATAGAAGAGATGACAGTGAAAATACGGGTAATTTATAAATGACACATACGAATACTGAATTGGCCTGGGAAATTTGAAAATTACGCTCGAATACAACTTTCTCCTTTGAGAAAATACCCTGGAAAAAAGATATTAACAATTGAATAACAATTTGATTTTATATCTGATTACATTGGAGGTAGACATTAACAAACATAGTTATCAGAGAGACGTCTGAGAATATGAAGATTCGTTTTTCCAAGTTTCATATTCTAATGTAAGTATATTGTTATTGTTTTCTTGTCATAATCTATCCCTCCTCCTCCTCCTCCTCCTCCGTCTTCTTCTCTATATTTTATTGGTATTATTATTTGTATCTTCCTCCACCTCCTACTCATCATAATAATCATCACCATTCTTCTTCTTGATACCATCATCATCATCACCATCAACATTAATATCCTTGCTATATTAACATCATCTTTCTCTTTGCCATCATCATCATCGCTATCACCATTCATATCCTTGCTATACCATCATCATCGTCATTATCAACATCTTTCTCTTTGCTATGTCATCATCACCGTCATCAATATTATACTTACTATATAATCATCATCATCATCATTCCCCTTTTTGCGATTTTATAATCATAAGCATCATTATCCTTGTTGTTGCTATCAACATCACCATCAATATTATCTTTGCTGTATCATCATCATAATCATTCCCCTCTTTGCGATTTTATAATCATAAGTATTAACTTTATCAACATTGAATTTATGGGCACGTTCTGGATATTCGCCATGCAGAGGCTTGTCTTGCCAGCGTTGTTTCATCTGTTCAAGAGCTTTATCCTTGGCTTTCTTTTTTATAGTTTTTGCCGCAAGAGTTGGTTCTTGGCTTCTGTTTTGGTTTTCTCCAGAATCTACTAAATGTAAATCTTGTTTGTATTTACTGCCTTCTTTCATTATTTAATATTTTTTCTTTTTGTTTTCATATTGTTTAACTAATTGTATCATCCAGTCCTTTGTTGTTTCTCTGTATTTTAGTAAGCCAATAGTTGTTGTCTTGTATGACAATTCTAGCTGAATAAGACCTCTTCCCCCTTCTTTACGGGGTATGAATAGACGGTCTACATCAGTCTTTGGATGATACATTTTATGCTTAGAATGAAGCTTTCTTGTTTTAGAATCCATTCGCCTGATGTCATTTAGAATGCAGTTCAAGATGTTGAAACTATATTTGACAACTGGGATGGCAATGGCCATAATTCTGTTCTGAGAATTCAATTCAGTTTTTAATATCAGTCGCAGCCTTCTATAGTACTCTTTACGCATTATTGCTTTCATTTTTTATGGTTAATGTTTTCACTCTCATTTACAACTAGGTATTTATAAGCTTCTGGTTTCAATTCTTTTATTGTTACAGCAGGGTCTAAGCTAATTGAGGATGTTTGTTGTAGTGTTCTACGTGAAACTGTAGCTTTAGCACATTTATTTATTCAAATTGAATGTCATTCCAATATCTTCGCTGCAGCATTTTACAGTTTGCAGAAGACCTTCCAGTTGGTTGTCACTCTAAATCATTCATGTAAAATAGATGGCTTATTTTCTTTTGGGCTATTTTATAACCACATTCTGTTGACTGGTTAGTGCTATTAATGATATGCAGAATAGTAAGGGAGACAAAGAATCACCTTGAAATATACCTCTTTTGATGTTTATTTCACCAGGCTTATAGGTTCCATTTATATGATTGAGGTAAAGGGTTATTATTATTATTATTATTATTGTTGTTGTTGTTATCATTTCTCCTTCTCTTATTTTTTCTTTTTCTCATTCATTATTTGTCATCGTCGTTCTTTTATTTTTCTACTTAACGTTTCTTTAACTCTACCCTGTTCCTCTTTCCGTCAGTCTTGTATCATCCGTCAGGCATCCCGTTGTTTTCGATGTGTGCTGCATATTATTGCTTTCATTTTTTAATAGTGAATTCTTTCACTCTCAGTTACAACTAGGTGCTTATAAGCTTTTTCATGCTCTAAGTCTTTTATTGTTACAAGCAACATCTAAACTAATTGAGGATGTTTGCTGTAGTGATCTTCGTAAAACTGTAGCTTTAGCACATTTATTCAAATTGAATTTCATTCCAATGTCTTCGCTGAAGCATTTTACAGTTTGCAGAAGACCTTCCAGTTCATTATCATTCTTAGCATACAACTTTAAGTCATCCGTTTAAAATAGATGGCTTATTTTCTTTTGTGCTATTTTATAACACACTATGTTGTTAAGTTGACTGGTTATTGATATCAATGATATGCAAAATAGTAAAAGAGACAAAGATTCACCTTGAAATATACCTCTATTGATGTTTATTTCACCAGACTTATAGGTTCCATTTATATGATTGGGTTGTTATCCATGTCGACATGCATTGTTTGATGCAATTGATGATGACGGGTGACATCTTGCATATATTTAAAGTCTTTAAAATCCAGGAATGTGGCACACTATCGAATGCCTTACGATAATCTATCCAGGCAGTACGAAGATATTTCTTTGCATTGAAACAGTTTTTATTATTATTATTATTATGTCATTTTTCATCATATTTCGACTTCTGCTTTGGTCTCACTACCAACCAAGTCTGCAGGGAAACCTAAGGAAGGTCGTGGCGTGTTGTTATGGCTCCATTTCATGTTTTTCTATCTTCCCTATCATCCCTAGCGCTACATAGATAAAGTTTTCCTTAGTGTGTGGGCTGTACTTAATAAGACAATTTTTTGTATATCTCTTAAGCTGGGGTTTCCAGGGATTCTTTCAATGTTCCATTTTTTATCATTCCAAGTGCACCGACTAACACTGGCAAAACTCTTGTTTTCAATTTCCACATTTTTTCTATTTCAATTTCCAGGTCTTTATATTTTGACAGTTTTTCAAATTCCTTGATTGCTATGTTACAATCCGTTGGACAAGC
Source organism: Ascarosepion bandense (assembly GCA_037127315.1). Lineage (NCBI taxonomy): Eukaryota > Metazoa > Mollusca > Cephalopoda > Sepiida > Sepiidae > Ascarosepion > Ascarosepion bandense. The sequence continues at coordinate 1,008,057 of JBBBDQ010001878.1, forward strand.
CATATCAATTAATAGACAAGTTTTCTCCTTCTGGTTTTTAACAATAATGTCTGGCCTGTTTGCTTCAATTTTTCTGTCTGTGTAGATGGTGTAATCCCATAGAATGGTTACATCTTCTATTTCTGTAACCGGTGCTGGGTGATGTTCATACCAGTGTTTGTTTACAGATTTTCCATAATGTTTGCACATTGTCCAATGTAAATATTGTCCAACTCTATCGTGGCGATTTTTATATTCATTCGGAGCAAGCACAGAACCGCCTGAGATTAGATGGTCTATTGTTTCTCGGTGTTTATCACAAAACCTGCATTTTGGATCCATATTATTATGCATAATACTTGCCTGAAAGTTTCTAGTGAAAAGACTTTGGTCTTGTGCTGCAAGAATAAAGCCTTCAGTCTCAGACTTTAATCCAGATGCAGGTAACCATCGATGAGTATTAACTTTGTCAACATTGGATTTATTGGCACGTTCTGGATATTGGCCATGCAGAGGTTTGTCTTGCCATCGCTGTTTCATCTCTTCAAGAGCTTTATCCTTGGCTTTCATTTTCATATTTTTTGCCGCAATAGTTGGTTCTTGGCTTGTTTTGCTTTTCTACAGAATCTACTAACTGTAAATCTTGTTTGTATTTACTGCCTTCTTTTATTATTGAATATTTTTCTTTCTTTCTTCATGTTGCCTTACTAATTGTATCATCCAATCCTTTGTTGTTTCTATGTATGTTAGTAAGCCAATAGTTGTTGTCTTGTATGACAATTCCAGCTGAATAAGACCTCTTCCACCTTCTTTACGGGGTATGTATAGACGGTCTACATCAGCCTTTGGATGATGCATCTTATGCTTAGAAAGAAGCTTTCTTGTTTTAGAATCCATTCGCCTGATGTCGTTTAGAGTTCAGTTTAAGATGTTGAAGCTATATTGGACAACTGGGATTGCAAGGCTATTAATGGCCATAACTCTGTTCTGTGAATTCAATTCAGTTTTTAATATCATTCGTAACCTTCTATAGTACTCTTTACGCACTATTTCTTTCATTTTTTTATGGTGAATGTTTTCGCTCTCATTTACACCTAGGTATTTATAAGCTTCTTCTGGTTTCAATTCTTTTACCGTTACAGCAGGGTCTAAGCTAATTGAGGATGTTTCTTGTATTGATCCACGTAAAACTGTAGCTTTAGCACATTTATTCAAATTAAATTTCATTCCAATGTCTTCGCTGAAGCATTTTACAGTTTGCAGAAGACCTTCCAGCTCATTATCATTCTTAGCATATAACTTTAAGTCATCCATGTAAAATAGATGGCTTATTTTCTTTTGGCCTATTTTATGACCACATTCTGTCTTATTAAGTTGACTGGTTAGTGCTATTAATGATATGCAGAATAGTAAGGGAGATAAAGAATCACCTTGAAATATACCTCTTTTGATGTTTATTTCATCAGACTTATAGGTTCCATTTATATGATTGAGGTAAAGGGTTGTTTTACATATAGACATGCACTGTTTGATGAAATTGATGATGACGGGCGATATCTTGTATATATTTAAAGTCTTTAAAATCCAGTCATGTGGCACACTATCGAATGCCTTACGATAATCTATCCAGGCAGTACTAAGATTTTTCTTTGTACTGTAGCAGTTTTCCAGGATCATTTCGTTAATTAGCAATTGGTCTTTACATCCATAGCAGCCACGTTTGCACCATTATTATTATTATTATTATTATTATGTCATTTTTCATCATATTTCGATTTCTGATATGGTCCCACTACCAACCAAGTCTGCGGGAAAACCTAAGGCAGGTCGTGGCGTGTTGTTATGGCTCCATTTCATGTTATTTTTTATCTTCCCCATCATCCCTAGCGTTACATAGACAAAATTCTCCTTAGTGTGTGGGCTGTACTTAATAAGACAATTTTTTTTATATCTCTTAAGCTGGGGTTTCCAGGGATTCTTTAAATTTGTTGTTTTGTTCCATTTTTATTATTCCAAGTGCTCCAATACCACTGGCACAACTCTTCTTTTCAATTTCCACATTTTTCTATTTCAATTTCCAGCTCGTTATATTTTGACAGTTTTTCAAATTCCTTATTATTATTATTATTATTATTATTATTATTATTATTATTATTATTATTATTATTATTATTATTATTCGGCCCATCATTTTTATCATGATCATATTTTACATCATCATCATCATCTTAGTAAGTTTTCTATTTTAAACTAAATATATAAAATATGAAATATATTCTTCTTTCAGTTTTCCGCCATTTCTTCTTTTTATCGGATCCATCATCATCATCATCATCAAAACTCTTCCCATCTACCCAGCCCCCATCCTCGGTGTCCTCATCCGTCTACCGCCCTCCTTCCGACATTTCTTATAACTAAACTCTCTTTCTCACCACCTCCCCCTATGTAACTCCCCTGCGCAATAGTGGCAATGGAATGCCTTGCTTGGGGTGAAATGATTAAAAAAAAGCAGCATCAACAACATAATTTTTCATCAGGTTTAATTTCTTTAACCTAATTGTCTTCTTCTTCTTCTTCTTTTTCTTCTTCTTCTTCTTCTTCTTCTTCTTCTTCTTCTTCTTTCCTTCCTTCATTCCTGCTTCATAATTAACATAAATTATAGTGTGTACTTTATTCAACAGGTTGCAATCATTTATTCTGATCCACCATTTTTCTTCTCTCTCTTGGTCTTTCCTTCTTAAACACCCGCTTCATCTTTTCCGACATGTTTTTCCCATTTTTTTACGAAAGCCGATTCATTATTATTATTATTATGTCATTTTTCATCATATTTCGATTTCTGCATTGGTCTCAATTATTATTATTATTATTATTATTATTATTATTATTTCCTTTTTACAGCCGAACTTGCTTTTCATTTTCTTTTAATTTTTTAATTTTTTATTTGCCTTTTGTTATTCCTTATTTTCTGCTTTCATCATCATCTTTCACCTTGCCATCATCATCATCATCATCATCATCACTCTTCTCTTTGCTACATCATCATCACCATCATCAATATTATCTTTGCTATATAATCATCATCATCATCATCATCATCACTCTTCTCTTTGCTACATCATCATCACCATCATCAATATTATCTTTGCTATATAATCATCATCATCATCATCATCACTCTTCTCTTTGCTACATCATCATCACCATCATCAATCTTATCTTTGCTATATAATCATCATCATCATCATCATCATCATCACTCTTCTCTTTGCTACATCATCATCACCATCATCAATATTATCTTTGCTATATAATCATCATCATCATCATCACTCTTCTCTTTGCTACATCATCATCACCATCATCAATATTATCTTTGCTATATATCATCGTCATCATTATCATCATCTTTGCCCTCTTTGCGATTTTATAATCATGAGCATCATTATACTTCTTGTTGCTATCATCATCATCATCACCATTATTATCCTTGCTATATCATCATCATTGTTCTCCTTACCATCATCATCATCATCCTTCTCTATGCTATATCATCATCATAAATATTATGTTTGCTATATCATCATCATCATCATCATCATTCCTCGCCTTGCGATTTTATAATCATAGGCATCAACATTATTCTTTTTGCTATCATCATCATCATCACAAATCATCGCTCACATCCTTCTCATATCATGATCATCATTCTTCCTCTTGATTTGATCATCATCATAAATATTTATGTTTGCTATATCATCATCATCATCATCATCATTCTTCGCCTTGCGATTTTATAATCATAAGCATCTTGGGGGGAAATGATTAAAAAAAGCTGCATCAACAACATAATTTTTCATCAGGTTCCATTTTTTTTAACCTAATTGTCTTCTTCTTCTTCTTCTTCTTCTTCTTCTTCTTTTTCTTCTTTCCTTCCTTCTTTCCTGCTTCATAATTAGCATAAATTATAGTGTGTACTTTATTCAACAGGTTGCAATCATTTATTCTGATCCACCATTTTTCTTCTCTCTCTTGGTCTTTCCTTCTTAAACACTCGCTTCATCTTTTCCGACATGTTTTTCCCGTCTTTTTACGAAAACCGATTCATTATTATTATTATTATTATTATTATTATTATTATTATTATTATTATTATTATTATTTCCTTTTTACAGCCGACCTTGCTCTTCATTTTCTTTTTATTTATTTTTTATTTGCCTTTTGTTATTCCTTATTTTCTGCTTTCTTTCCAGTCATTCTATGATTTGAAATCCTTTCCATTTACCAGTGAATCCTCATGATTTCCCCGGAGACCCGCAAGGCAGAGATTCTAAATAGACCCGCGTAAAATATGCGCACAAAAGCGGCGTGGGCGGATTGATAGGTTGACACGCATTTAGATCCATCCGTAGGCATATAGATATGAATGAACAGGCAACGAGCATTGGATAACTAGCTAAAAAGACGATGATAGATGGGCAATTGATAGCAGCCACAAAATGTGGTTTTGAGTGATACGACCAAGGAAAGAGAGAAACACTGCCAAACACATTAATCATTTGATAGATTACAAAAAAAGTGTATTAAACACGCAGATAAGTAATATCTAAGTAATATCTAAACACAGATAAGTAATAGGATGAGTAAGAATCAGCTGTTGCATAGAGGATCACTAAATAGACTGATAGAGAATTAAGTCACTTCTGGTGCAATGGATCAGTCAGCCCGTTAAGTGCCATACGTGTTACAAGCTTTGGACGATCATGTCTCGAAAGAGACATGACTGACTGGGCAGAAGATTTTCTATCCTGCACTTTAAACTATAGCTGAATGGAAGAAGAGATGTATTATATTAATCAGTAGTACTTAGTGGGGGATCAATTTATTACTTCATAAAAATGGAAAACCGATCCCCCACTTTATGCCCAGTAGAATCCTTAATCATGTCTCCAACTGTTACAATCAGTCTGACAGTTAAGTGTCATACGTGATACACGCTTTGGACGATCATGTCTTGAAAGAGACATGACTGACTGGGCAGAAGATTTTCTATCCTGCACTTTAAACTATAGCTGAATGGAAGAAGAGATGTATTGTATTAATCAGTAGTAATTAGTGGGGGATCAATTTATTACTTCATAAAAATGGAAAACCGATCCCCCACTTTATGCCCAGTAGAATCCTTAATCATGTCTCCAACTGTTACAATCAGTCTGACAGTTAAGTGCCATACGTGATACACGCTTTGGGCGATCATGTCTCGAAAAAGACATGACTGACTGGGCAGAAGATTTTCTATCCTGCTCTTTAAACTATAGCTGAATGGAAGAAGAGATGCATTGCATTAACCAGTAGTAATTAGTGGGGGATCAGTTTATTACTTCATAACAATGGAAAACCGATCACCCACTTTATGCCCAGTAGAAGACTTAATCATGTTTCCAACTATTATATTCAGTCAGTCAGTTAAGTGCCATGCGTGATACATGCTTTGGGCAATCATGTCTTGGAAGAAGATTATCCCGGTGTAGATTGCCATTACTTTCTCGGGTAGACTGGTTGCCAGCAAAGACTATAGAACCCAATCTGTCCTGATATTTGACTCGTAGCTAGAGGGTGAAAAGATGTATTATATTATTAATTAGTAATTACAGGGGGATCAGTTTATTACATCATAACAATAGATAAACGGTCCCCCACTTTATGCCCTGTAAAAGCCTTAATCATGTTTCCAACTATTATTATATCAATCACTTAAGTGCCATGCATGATACACACTTTGGACGATCATGTCTCGAAAGAGACATGATTGACTAGGCAGAAGATTATACCGCAGTAGGTTGCCATTGCTTTCTGCGGTTGACTGGCTATATATATAGCCAGTCAAGGCTATAGAACCCAATCTGTCCTGTTATTTGACTCATAGCTAGAAGTATAAGAGATGTATTTTATTATTAGGTAGTAATTAGTGGGGGATCAGTTTATTACTTCATAACAATTGAAAACCTGACCCCACTTTATGCCCAGTAGAAGCCTTAATCATGTTTCCAACTATTATATTCAGTCAGTCAGTTAAATGCCATACGTGATACACGCTTTGGGCGATCATGTCTCGAAAGAAACATGACTGACTGGGCAGAAGATTTTCTTGCTCTTTAAACTATAGTCGAATGGAAGAAGAGATGTATTAATCAGTAGTAATTAGTGGGGGATCAGTTTATTACTTCATAACAATGGAAAACCGATCCCCCACTTTATGCCCAGTAGAAGCCTTAATCATGTTTCCAACTATTATATTCAGTCAGTGCCATACGTGATACACGCTTTGGGCGATCATTTTTCGAAAGAGACATAATGGCCATCGGCTCGAAACGAGGAATTGAAGAGCCAATTTCGAATTCTAATTGAATTCGTTGCATTAACTTAGATGCATTTGGAGAAGGTATTAATCTGTCTCTTCTCTATCCATCTATGGGTTAAATAGTAGAACAGATTGGGTTGTATAAACCAGACTACGGTAGAAATAAATGGCACCCAGAATCTTTTGGATGAAAAGAGACATGATCACCCAATTGTGTATTCCGTATAGAACCTAACTAACTGACTGATAGAAGAATAACCTTACAAATCACTATATATATATATATATATATCAAAATTTATTTACAAATGGAACATTGTCTACGTGTATGTGTGCGTGTGTGTGTGTGTGTGTGTGTGTGTGTTTGTGTGTGTGTGTGTGTGTATCCGTCATGTATAGACTCCAAAACGACTGAACCAATTTTCTTGAAAATTTACACAGTTGTACTATAAGCGTCTGCGAGTGTTCTTAGCTAGGTTTCGTGTCGAGGTACCCCGGATAAATATCGAAAATCGATAATCGAAAAAATCGGGTGATAGAAGGAGTGGTCCGATTTTAATCAAATTTGATACACTCATAGACAAAGACATAAGAAACGATATTCAGAAGTTTCAAGGTTGCAGTTCCTACAATAGTGCAGAAAATTTGATATCGATAGCAGGAAATCAAAATTTGACTTAGATCCATTCATTTTCCTTTTAGTCTTCGGCTTTGCTTTTACTGGAAACAACTTTTGCTTTTTAGTCTTTCGTGCTAACGTCCAAAGAGTCTGAGTTCCATGACCATGGGTTTGTTTTAAAGCTTTCATTACACCCGAGCAACACCAGACTATACTGCTAGTATATATATATATATATATATATATATATATATATATATATATATATATATTTATATAAGTCTTTAAGTGAAGTCGTGTTGTAATAGTATATCCGTGTAATTATATTCTGGCTAGCTCAGAGCTACTATGCCATCTGGCGAGGTATTCTCTGTGCAACTTCGGTATCGTTCGGAAACTTCCAGATCAGTCTCGATATCTCTCACGGATCTCTCTATGGCAGGAGTATATGTATACTCAAGTCGAGTCCATTATCATAGAAAAAAAGAAAATCTCACAGCAATATATATATAGCCTTTGAGATTTCACTCAGCCGATCGACTCAGACGATTAAAAACTTAATTGGGCGATTAAAGTTTATTGCTTTACTCGCCGGCCGTCGATTAAAAATCTAACAATGAAACGTGTCCGTTTAAATATAGAAAAACCCAACCAAACCTTTACTACCCAAAATATGTCATTGAAGATGTTACTTAGAATGACCTACAATAATATTATTGAACTCTTTGATCTCACTTTTAATTCGTTTAATTAAAACTTCCAGAGTGGATCCAGATTGCTTACGAAAAGTAAAAACAAACATTTGAAAGAAGGAAAAAAAAAACACATACTTCTTTCTACCACACACCGAAAAACAAATTATACAAGTGAGTAATTTTTTTATGGAAAATCGTTGAGAAAAACAGAATTGTTATTTTTTTATCGTTTATAAGATGGGGTTTGTAGTCAAACAGAAGAAAAAAACTTATAGGTAACTCCACTCAATTGTCAAAAAGAGAAACAAAAAGCAAACAAAGCAGCATATCATCATGTTAAAAGGGCTCAAACTTTATACAAAGTTTTATCATCAAATTATTTATGCTGTTATTAAGAGGAAAATCAAATTTTGTTATTATTATTTAATTATCAAAATCCTTTCTAACACGTTCGAAATTTTAATTAAAATTGTATTTTTTGTTTTCCGTCAGCGATTCACCCTGTGTACACGTTAGGCGACTACAAAGAAAATGGAGTCAGACGAGTAAAATGATTTTGGGGCGAGTAAATTTCTCCCGCTCTCGACCGCTGGTCGAGTGATATCTTTTTTCAAATCTCAAAGGCTATATATATATATATATATATATATTATCAGTATAGCCCTGCGTTGCTCGGGTGTAATGAAAACTTTAAAACTAATTCATGGGCCTGGAGCTCACACTCTTTGGACGTTGACACGAAAGACTAAAAAGCAATAGTTGTTTCCAGTTAAAGCGAAACCGTAGACTGAAAGAAAAATGAATGGATGTAAGTCAAATTTTGATTTCCTGGTATCAATATCAAATAAGTGGTTTTCGTCGTAAACTGAATTTGGAAAGTTAAATAAGTCCTCTGAGTGAATGGAATCATGTTTGAGACTAAGAACTACAATTATACCTACTTAGAGCCAAACCCGAAGCAAAAACTAAAATAAAAGGGCTGCAAAAAATACAGACATACATGCAGAGAAACAGACACACACACAAACATCTTGCCTTTTATATATATATATATATATATATATATATATATATATTATCGATTTTCTGCACTATTGTAAGAACTGCAACCTTGAAACTTCTGAATATCGTTTTTTATGTTTTTGTCTATGAGTGTATCAAATTTGATTAAAATCGGACCAATCCTTCTATAACCCAATTTTTTCGATTACCGATTTTCGATATTTATTGGTTGTACCTCGACACAAAACCTAGCTAAGAACACTCGCAGACGCTTATAGTACAACTGTGTAAATTTTCAAGAAAATCGGTTCAGCCGTTTCGGAGTCTATAGGTAAGGGACAGACACACAAGCATACACACATACACACGCAGACAAAGTTCCATTTATAAAATAAGTTTATATATATATATATATATATATATATATATATATATATATATATATAAATTCTGTGTGTGTAAAACGAAGCAGACAGATAATTTCACATACTTTGCATGTCATCCTGGTTTGAAGTATATTAAAAATAATAATTTTTCCCACTCGCTACAAAAAAAAAAAAAAAACGCATAATAGCCACATCGTGTGTAACGCAGTTAGACTGTTTGACCTTACTTTGGTCTGGACAAAACTACGTGCTTGTCATTGTGTCGCCTACACACATAAAGGGAGAGAGAGAGAGTGGGAGAGAGAGAGGGGGGGAGAGAGAGGTGGCAACCGGCAGACATTGTGTAAGGTGGAAACCCTGATGACATAGGGAGATCGTCCTTGGAACGATAATTGCATTGTTTTCGACCTCAAAAGAACAATAGTTTAAAGACATACAACGCTTCAAGGATTTTAAAAGCATCCTTATATATTTCTGCTTCGTCTTAATTTAGTCGCTACAAATCTGAAGACATTTTTTAGACGACTAGCTAGACACTAATATTTCTACAATAACAATTTGTACTTATAAAAACATTTTCAATATATATATATATATATATATATATATATACAAGCATGCAGTGTGGGTATAGAAGAATCCAAAGGAGTATCCTGTACATACAGTGGTAGGATAACTCTCTAAGAGAGCTCTAAACATATATGCATATAAATACATATAGAGCAAATATAAGAAAAATTAAGACAGACACGTTATTTCATGGTGAATCGGAAGTATAGGCCTATTTCAGACGAACCATGTCTGTCTTAATTTTTCATATATATATATATATATATATATATATATATATATATATATATATATATATATATATTACGGAAATTAACGAATTTTTTAACGAAAATTGGTTATAAGCAACCGACAATTTGTAATGAATTATTTTGAACATTATTTTTACCGATACTCGTATTTAAGTAGATATTCTGTTTTTAATTAAAAAATATTTTATATTAATAACTACCGGCCTGATTATTTTTACGATAAAAATTTTAATTTTACAGTTTCGCAATAAAATTTATCGTAAAAATAATCAGGCCGGTAGATATAAATATAAAATACTGTTTAATTAAAAACAGAATATCTACTTAAATATGAGTATCGGTAAAAATAAGGTTCAAAATAATTCATATATATATATATATATATATATATATATATATATATATATATATATATATATATATATATATATATATATATATCACCGAAGTTAAGCAACGTTGATACATATCATCGAAGTTAAGCAAAGCTGATCCTGGTCAGTACTTAGATGGGTGACCGCTTGGGAATACCAGGTGCTGTCGGCGTTTAGTGACGGATGTGCGTGCTTACGGCCATATCACGTTGAATACACCGGTTCTCATTCGATCACCGAAGTTAAGCAACGTTGAGCCTGGTCAGTACTTAGATGGGTGACCGCTTGGGAATACCAGGTGCTGTCGGCGTTTAGTGACGGATGTGCGTGCTTACGGCCATATCACGTTGAATACACCGGTTCTCATTCGATCACCGAAGTTAAGCAACGTTGAGCCTGGTCAGTACTTAGATGGGTGACCGCTTGGGAATACCAGGTGCTGTCAGCGTTTAGTGACGGATGTGCGTTGTGGTGCAGTGGATATCGGCTCGGAAACCGAAATCGGTGATCTGATTTCGAATTCCAGTTCCATGCCCTGCATTCACTTACGCGCTAGTATCCTTACGAAAGGTACTAATCCGTCCCTTCTCTCCAGTTATGGGTTAAATAATAGCGTGAGACTTGGGGTCCCTGCCCTTAAACAAATCCCAATGAAACTTTCTCCGTCGAAGAGGAAGCTGGCTCAACCCATCTAAGTTGCGTGCGGCTTGGACACAATATATATAATTAAACAAATAAAAATTCAAAATATGTCTGCTAGTATCAGTTTCGTAAATTTCCGTATAATTGCGTAATATTATCTTCGGTTGAGTTTATTTACGTTCGATACGATCTGAGCAGATATAAATCGTTCAATAAAAGAATTCAGAAAAATATTTATATAAAGGCTAAATTCAATTTTGTATCCCATGAAATCTGTCGTGGGTCGATTGGTAAAGTTATGTCTGATCTTAAGACGGTATCTCCCTTTGAGTATGCAGGTTTGAAGTCTGCTGGAAGATAAATATTTCTCAAAAGATTAAGGCCAGTAGAAATTATAAGGCATTATTTATCTAAGGGTTGAAAAATGCATGTCTTAAAATGACATGTTGAAAATGGCTATTTCCCCGCTAAGTTTTATCTGAATCTACAGACATTTTTTTTATTTTTCATTAAATATTATTGTAAATTGACAAAAATAACAATTTATTTAGTATGAGTAAATAGTTATATGAAATACACGCGTAGGCGATCATATTTTCCCGCGGCAGGTTGCCATTATTTTCTGCGCTAGATTGGTTGTTAACCAAGGTTACAGAACTCAATCTATCCTGCAATTTAACCCTTATTAGAGATCGAACATGTGAGCAATAACTAGGTTTGTGAGAGGATGGAAATAAAAAGGAAACTTATACTTAATATCATATATATATATATATATATATATATATATATATATATATATATATATATATATAGCGGCGGTAAAAATCCGGGAAGGATTAGTAAAATCCGTGATAAGGTTGGTAAATAATCCAGGAGGATCAATACCGTTGAAATATTAAAACTGATTTAAATAGAGAGCTCAATACAAAAATTCAGTTTACAGAGCGGACATTTCTTTATCTGTAAATTCAGATAAAATTAGTGAGGAAATAGCCATTTTTAACATGTCATTTTAAGGCATGCATTCTTCGACCCCCTTATAAACAGAAAATGAGGCTAACCTCTGGGCTTAGAATTTTCCTCATTCTCTGTTTATAAGGGGTCGAAGAATGCATGCCTTAAAATGACATGTTGAAAATGGCTATTTCCTCACTAATTTTATCTGAATTTACAGATAAATAAAGTTTTTTTTTCTAAATATATACTGTTAAATATAAGAGACAATGAATGTCTATTATGTTTAATCATGAGCCGTTCTAAACGTCGAATTTTGACTTTAATTTCAGTTGAAAATAAAAACAAAAATTCATCAAAATTTGGATCATTTTTTATTACGTTGGTTCTAAGCTTTCGGCTTACATGAGCCATCTTCAGAGAGGTTACAAGGATGTTAACATAAAAACATCCACCATCAATGATTTTTAGAAAAACATGGCCGTGTAAATAATATCAGACAGATTTTAATCAACAATACAATAATCGTCACTCAGTAGATAGACTAAGCTATCGCCTAGTTCACACTCCACCTACGTCTATTGTACAGGTGAAGAGGCTCATCCCATGTTTCCTGTTTAGGATACGGTTTCCGGTTTTCTTTTTTCCAATCTTCTGATTTTTTTTCAATTGGAATAGATAGACTAAACTATCGCCCGGTTCACACACCACCCACGTCTATTGAACAGGTGAAGAGGCTCATCTCTTGTTCCCTGTTTAGGATGTGGTTTCCGGCTTTCTCTTTTCCAATCTTTTCACTCCTATGTAGCCCCCTGCACGTCAGTGGCTTTACCGCCTTGCTCGGAGTGATATGATTAAAAAAAGAAATACACACAGTAAAACGAACTTTCAGATACTGGAGGCCATCTACATTAAATCCAAACAACACACACTTAATAAAATCACGTTTAAATCTGGTCATAACTCATTACATTGCATTTAAATATATGGTTCTGTTGTCATTTCGAGCTCCTACGCGGTGTGACATCATAGAACCGCATTACAAATTTACGAACTGCATTTGCTATTTGGTAAATGTTATCGTTGCTTAGCAAAGGTTTATGTCAACACAAGATAAAATCGTTTTTCGATTATCGATTTTCGATATTTATCGGGGGTACCTCGACACAAAACCTAGCTAAGAACACTCGCACACACTTATAGTGCAACTGTGTAAATTTTCAAGAAAATCGGTTCAGCCGTTTCGGAGTCTATAGGTATCGGATACAAACACACACACAGACACACACACAGAGACAATGTTCCATTTATAAATAAGTTTACATATATATATATATATATAAAGAGAGAGAGAGAGAAGGTGAAAAAGAGAGAAAGAAAGATGACTGACACCAATAGTTGTTTATGTTCTTGAATACAGACGAGATGTGCTAATTGAAATGTTGATTAAATGAAACGAGTGTCAGTCAGTCAGTTAAGTGCCATACGTGATACACGCTTCGGCGATTATGGCTCGAAAGAGACATGACTGACTGGGCAGAAGATTATCCCGCCGTAGGTTGCCATTGCTTTCTGCGGTAGACTGGTTGCCAGACAAGGCTATAGAACTCAATCTGTCCTACTATTTAACCCACAACTGGAAGAAATAGACGGGATAATACCTTTCCAATGCGCTCCCTAAATTTGTGCTTGTGCCATTTAATCTATTTCTTAATTTTTATTTTGAAGGGTAGTTCATGTTGATGCACTTAATTTGTGTGGCCTAAAACGGAGAAAAAACCGCTCTGTCAACTGACGAATCAAAAAACCGCTCTGTCAAATGACGAATTAGTCGGATAAGCGTCGCCAAGTTTATTTCTTGGCTTCTCTGGCTTCGAAGAAATACAGTCAGTCAGTTAAATGCCATACGTGATACACACGTTGTGCGATCATGTCTCGAAAGAGACATGACTGACTGGGCAGAAGATTATCCCGCGGTAGTTTGCCATTGCTTTCTGCGGTAGACTGGTTGCCGAACAAGGCTATAGAACCCAATCTGTCCTGTTATTTGACTCATAGCTAGAGGGAAAAGAAATGTATTATATTATTATGTAGTAATTAGTGGGGGATCGGTTTCCTATTGTTATGAAGTAATAAACTGATCCCCCACTTTATGACCAGTAGAAGCCTTAATCATTATTCCAACTATTATATTCAGTCAGTCAGTTAAATGCCATACGTGATACACGCGTTGCGCGATCATGTCTCGAAAGTGATATGACTGACTGGGCAGAAGGTTATCCCGTGGGAGGTTGCCATTGCTTTCTGCGGTAGAATGGTTGCCAGAAAAGGTTATAGAACTCAATCTATCTTGTGATTTTACTCATAGCTAAACAGAGAAGAGACGTATTATATTATTAAATGGTAATTAGTGGGGGATCAGTTTATTATTTCATAACAATAGAAAACCGATCCCATACTTTATGCCCATTAGAAGCATTAATCGTGTTTCCAACTAGTATATTCATTCCGTCAGTTAAGTGCCAGAAGTGATATACACTTTGAGTGAGCATGTCTCGAAAGAGACATGACTGACTGGGCAGAAGATTATCCCGCAGTCGGTTGCCATTGCTTTCTGCGGTAGACTGGTTGCCAGACAAGGCTATAGAACTCAATCTATCCTGTTATTTGACTCATAGCTAGGGGAGGAATAGATGTCATATATTTTAAGTAATAATAAATGGGAATCATTTTAGTACTTCATAACAACAGAAAACGGTCCCCCACTTTACGCCCAGTAGAAGCCTTAATCATATATTTCCAACTATTATATTCAGTCAGTCAGTTAATTGCCATACGTGATACACGCTTTGGGCGATCATGTCTCGAATAACTGGAAGGAAGAGACGGATTAATACCTTTCCCAAGGGTATTTGCGCGTAAATGAATACAATGGATTCAGCTGGAATTCGAACTCGGCTCGCCGGCTTCTCATTCCGAGCCGATATCCACTGTACCAGAACGCACATCCTCGTTTACAAAAATTTACAATGAAGTGTGAAATCCTGGTTTTTCCCAAGTAGAAAAAGGATCGACCATGTGCATAAAAAAAAAATCGAAACCGGATTTCACGAGTAGATGTGAAATTCGTTTTCTGACCAATGGAAGTGATTTGCAAGACGATAAAAACTTAAAGCTCGGGGCGCGGAGTTTGAATTTCAGTTGAATTTTTTGCATTCACTTACGCGCAAGTACCCTTGGAAAAAGTATTAATCCGTCTATTCCCTCCAGTTATGGGTTAAATAACAGGACAGATTAGGTTCTATTGCCTTGGCTGGCAACCACTCACAGAAATTAATGGCAACCTACTTCGGGATAATATTCTACCCAATCATGTTTCCTTCGAGACATGATCACCCAGACGTGTATTACGTATGGCACGTAACTGACTGACTGAATGGAAACGTGATTAAGGCTTCTACTGGGCATAAATAGGGGGACCTGTTTTTTAAAGTTATAAAGTAATAAACTGATCCCCCACTAATTACTACTTAATAATATAATACATCTCTTCCTCCTCTAGTTATGGGTTAAATAATAGTACAGATTGGGTTCTATAATCTTGGTCGGCAATCAGTCTACCACATACATTTATGGCAACCTACTTCAGGATAATATTCTACCCAGTCAGTCATATTTCCTTCGAGACATGATCGCCCAGGTGTGTATTACGTATGGCACGTAACTGACTGACTGAATCAGGAAGAGAGTTGATATCGATTAAATCTGAATTTAAATTTTCTCAGGTTAAAGTTGGCTTGGAAGCATGGAGCCAGAAGGGAGTTTCACAAGCGAGAAGTGGGGGGAAAGAAACTGTTAGCATTGAACTTATGGCTATCTCTAGCCAGCTCAGCTGTAAATTAATGAGATCTCGACGCGAGTCTCGTACTTCGCTTTGACTGAAAAAACGTCAAGGTACCACAGCGAAGAGCTCATTCGAACAATTCCCATGAATGTATTTATAGAAAAGACAGAATGAGGCACCCATAGGACGGTGGGAAAGCTACTGAAACCGAGCCACCAGATCAGGACTAATAATATTACTGATTCTTTTTGGATTTTATGTAGGAGGAAATACTTGAATCATGGATGAATGTTAGACATAGAGTCAGTCAGTTAAGTGCCATACGTGATACACTCTTAGGCGATTATGTCACGAAAAAGACATGACTGACTGGGCAGAAGATTAGCCTGCAGTAGGTTGCCATTGCTTTCTGCGGTAGACTGGTTACCATCCAAGGCTATAGAACCCAATCTGTCCTGTTATTTGACTCATAGCGAGAGGGGAAAGAAATGTATTATATTATTATGTAGTAATTAGTGGGGGATCAGTTTATTACTTAATAACAATAGGAAACATATCCCCCACTTTATGACCAGTAGAAGCCTTAATCATTATTCCAACTATTATATTCAGTCAGTCAGTTAACTGCCACACGTGATACACTCTTGGGCGATTATATCTCGAAAGAGATATGACAGACTGGGCAGTTGGTTACCATTACTTTCTGCGGTAGACTGGTTACCGTCCAAGGCTATAGAACCCAATCTGTCCTGTTATTTAACCCATAACTGGAAGGAATAGACGGATTAATACCTTTCCAAAGGGTATTTGCGTGTAAGGGAATGCAATGAATTCAACTGGAATTCGAACTCGGCTCCCCGATTTCTCGTTCTGAGCTGATATCCACTGCACCACAACGCACATCCAGTTTATAGAGTACTTTTCTGATAATAAAAAAATAAAAAACTATTCCTTTACACGCAATAGTGTGTAGAGCAGCGTTTTTGCTGTTTCCGTAACAAACTGTTTTTTTATGGGGAAGGGTTGTTACCTCTGCGGCCAACCCCCAAACCTGGAGGAAGGTGATTTTCTAAGCGTAGCTTAGACGTGTCACACGGCTAAAAGTAGGGGGTACCCAGTGAGGATCGAAGTCACTACTCAGTTATAATGATTTGGCGGACCTAAAACAGACTAGCACCACGTTTAACCCTCTAGGGCCATTCGTATCATATTAGTGGGGGATCTGTTTATTACTTCATAACAATATAGAACTGATCCCCCACTTTATGACAAGTAGAAGCCTTAATCATATTATATTATTAACCCTCTAGGGCCATTCGTATCATATTTGATACAGTATGAAAACAAGCCTTGAAAGAAATATTTTCCTGAAAATTTTTTTTAAGAGAAATATTTTATAAATTTCAAATGAAAGCAGTACTGACTGCTCAGTCAATGAATACCAAATGTTTCCTTATAGGGAAATACCAAATGTTTCCTTATAGGGAAATACTGTATCAAATATGATACGAATGGCCCTAGAGGGTTAATTTTGTTGTTTTTCATTTGTTTTTACTTATTTCACCGCAGTATCCCCCTTAATTCCCCCCTTAGCTTTACGATTGACAAAACAAATTTTGAAAAAATTCAATATTTAAACATTTTCTGGGAGGGATCATTTTCTTATGCAACGTTATAGTAAATCGAACCTCCATTTTGAAACCAGTCGCCGGTACGACATTACCGCCACCTGTAAATTTGTTCATTAACATTTTGGGGGGAATTTTTGTTAGTGCAATATTATCTTTTACACCTTAAACTTTACGAATGAAAAAAAATTTGCAAAAATTTCATTATTTAAACAATTTTAAGGGAGGGCAGTTTCTCAAACAATCTTATAGTGATTTGAAAATGGAGGATCGATTTACTATACCGTTGTATGAGAAAGTGATCCCCGCTTCAAATTTGTTTAAATATTGTAATTTTTCAAATTTTTTTAAATCGGAAAGTTTAAGTAACAATCGATAAGGACTGCGCTGAAAAAAGTAAAAAAACAAATGAAAAACAACGAAATTAAACGCGGTGCTAGTCTGCTTCAGGTCCGCCAATGATTCTAGCTTGACAAGCTTGCTAAACATTACACCACGCCGAGGTGCCCACTTTTCTGAGAGGACACGTCCATTTCCACAAAAGCACTTCTTTTTATATGTGCCGTGTTCCTTCGGGACTTTGGCGATCATGGCCTTTTACATTTCTTTTAATCGTTTCACCCCAAGCAAGTCGGTACCGTCACTGATGCACAGGGGCGCTACATAAAAGTAAAAGTTTAAGATGAATGAGAGCGGAGACAAAGACGAACCAGTTCCCGGGGGTTAGAGAAAGGGCAAGAGAAGGATGAGAACGGGGGTGAAGACAGTTGCGAAGGTGAAGAGAAAGGAAAAGAACAAGATACACGTTTTCATCCTGAGCAAGGCGGTACCGCCACTGATGGGCAGGGGGCTGCATAAGAGAATAAAAGTTTAACTAGGAGGAGAATAAAAAAATTAAAAAATCGAACCAGTTGCAGGGGTGAAAGAGAAAGGGCAAGAGAAGGATATGAACACAGGAGTGAAGACAGTTGCGAAGGTAGAGAGAAAGGAAAAGAACAAGATACACGGTGTGATGTAGAAAGAGTGAAGAGAAAGACGAACCAGCTGCAGGGGGTGAAAGAGAAAGGGCAAGAGAAGGATATGAACACAGGAGTGAAGACAGTTGCGAAGGTAGAGAGAAAGGAAAAGAACAAGATACACGGTGTGATGTAGAAAGAGTGAAGAGAAAGACGAACCAGCTGCAGGGGGTGAAAGAGAAAGGGCAAGAGAAGGATATGAACACAGGAGTGAAGACAGTTGCGAAGGTAGAGAGAAAGGAAAAGAACAAGATACACGGTGTGATGTAGAAAGAGTGAAGAGAAAGACGAACCAGCTGCAGGGGGTGAAAGAGAAGGATATGAACACAGGAGTGAAGACAGTTACGAAGGTAGAGAGAAAGGAAAAGAACAAGATACACGGGGTGATGTAAAAAGAGTGAAGAGAAAGACGAACCAGCTGCAGGGGGTGAAAGAGAAAGGGCAAGAGAAGGAGATGAACACAGGAGTGAAGACAGTTGCGAAGGTAGAGAGAAAGGAAGAGAACAAGATACACGGTGTGATGTAGAAAGAGTGAAGAGAAAGACGAACCAACTACAGGGGGTGAAAGAGAAAGGGCAAGAGAAGGATATGAACACAGGAGTGAAGACAGTTGCGAAGGTAGAGAGAAAGGAAGAGAACAAGATACACGGGATGATGTAGAAAGAGAAGAGAAAGACGAAACAACTACAGGGGGTGAAAGAGAAAGGGCAAGAGAAGGATATGAACACAGGCGTGAAGACAGTTACGAAGGTAGAGAGAAAGGAAAAGAACAAGATACACGGAGTGATGTAGAAAGAGTGAAGAGAAAGACGAACCAGCTGCAGGGGGTGAAAGAGAAAGGGCAAGAGAAGGATATGAACACAGGAGTGAAGACAGTTGCGAAGGTAGAGAGAAAGGAAAAGAACAAGATACACGGTGTGATGTAGAAAGAGTGAAGAGAAAGACGAACCAGCTACAGGGGGTGAAAGAGAAAGGGCAAGAGAAGGATATGAACACAGGAGTGAAGACAGTTACGAAGGTAGAGAGAAAGGAAAAGAACAAGATACACGGGGTGATGTAAAAAGAGTGAAGAGAAAGACGAACCAGCAGCAGGGGGTGAAAGAGAAAGGGCAAGAGAAGGAGATGAACACAGGAGTGAAGACAGTTGCGAAGGTAGAGAGAAAGGAAGAGAACAAGATACACGGTGTGATGTAGAAAGAGTGAAGAGAAAGACGAACCAACTACAGGGGGTGAAAGAGAAAGGGCAAGAGAAGGATATGAACACAGGAGTGAAGACAGTTGCGAAGGTAGAGAGAAAGGAAGAGAACAAGATACACGGGATGATGTAGAAAGAGTGAAGAGAAAGACGAAACAACTACAGGGGGTGAAAGAGAAAGGGCAAGAGAAGGATATGAACACAGGCGTGAAGACAGTTACGAAGGTAGAGAGAAAGGAAAAGAACAAGATACACGGAGTGATGTAGAAAGAGTGAAGAGAAAGACGAACCAGCTGCAGGGGGTGAAAGAGAAAGGGCAAGAGAAGGATATGAACACAGGAGTGAAGACAGTTGCGAAGGTAGAGAGAAAGGAAAAGAACAAGATACACGGTGTGATGTAGAAAGAGTGAAGAGAAAGACGAACCAGCTACAGGGGGTGAAAGAGAAAGGGCAAGAGAAGGATATGAACACAGGAGTGAAGACAGTTACGAAGGTAGAGAGAAAGGAAAAGAACAAGATACACGGGGTGATGTAAAAAGAGTGAAGAGAAAGACGAACCAGCTGCAGGGGGTGAAAGAGAAAGGGCAAGAGAAGGATATGAACACAGGAGTGAAGACAGTTGCGAAGGTAGAGAGAAAGGAAGAGAACAAGATACACGGTGTGATGTAGAAAGAGTGAAGAGAAAGACGAACCAACTACAGGGGGTGAAAGAGAAAGGGCAAGAGAAGGATATGAACACAGGAGTGAAGACAGTTGCGAAGGTAGAGAGAAAGGAAAAGAACAAGATACACGGGATGATGTAGAAAGAGTGAAGAGAAAGACGAAACAACTACAGGGGGTGAAAGAGAAAGGGCAAGAGAAGGATATGAACACAGGAGTGAAGACAGTTACGAAGGTAGAGAGAAAGGAAAAGAACAAGATACACGGAGTGATGTAGAAAGAGTGAAGAGAAAGACGAACCAACTACAGGGGGTGAAAGAGAAAGGGCAAGAGAAGGATATGAACACAGGAGTGAAGACAATTACGAAGGTAGAGAGAAAGGAAAAGAACAAGATACACGGGGTGATGTAGACAGAGTGAAGAGAAAGACGAACCAACTACAGGGGGTGAAAGAGAAAGGGCAAGAGAAGGATATGAACACAGGAGTGAAGACAGTTACGAAGGTAGAGAGAAAGGAAAAGAACAAGATACACGGGGTGATGTAGAAAGAGTGAAGAGAAAGACGAACCAACTACAGGGAGTGAAAGAGAAAGGGCAAGAGAAGGATGTGAACACAGGAGTGAAGACAGTTGCGAAGGTAGAGAGAAAGGAAAAGAACAAGATACACGGGGTGATGCAGAAAGGACTGGAGTCAAGTGGATAAGAGATGGGAATTGACATTGCATTTAAATTCCTGGAGGTTGTAACCGTCAGGAAAGCAAATTCTACCGGCGGGAAGTGCGAGAAAAAGAATATGGTGGAGTAGAATTGTTGGCTGCATTTGGTTCATCTAACTGTAAATGGATGGGTCCTTGTTGCCAGTCTGGTTGCACGAGTTAATTCTTGTAGTGGGGAGCACCAGTGACTTAAGTTCGTCGGAGTAGCAGCTATTAAAGTTTTTGTAGAAGAGACAGTAGGAAACTATATCCCGCCAGTGAGAAAATGGCTGGATTCGAGCTGCCAAGTCGGGACCTATCACATTTCAGATTCTCCTTTGGAGCCTGTCGAGAACACTGAGATGAACAGCAGGGGCACTTGAACAGATATGACAGCGGTATCCGACTATGTCTTGTTATTTCGCCTAAACTTAGTTCTGCAAAAAAAAAAACTTCATCAAGTATGTCATGCGTTGTTTATCCCTGTTTCACTTTCCCTCTATCCGTCCTGTGAGTATCAGATTCTCCAAGCCCTTTTCCTCATTACGTGTTCCAGTTGTGCATTCTAGTTCAATGGCTTGGGATGAGAAATCGGAATGGGAAATTTATAGAAAAAACAGAGAGAGGCAACCGTACGGCGGTGGGGAAGATTAAATGAAACAGAGATGTCAGATCAGGACAAATAATATTGTTGATACTTCTTTGGAGTTTATCAAGAACCTCAAGGTAAATACGAGGGTCATTCAATAAATAAGGTGAATTTTTCGGTATAAGGACATCTACGAGGGTCATTCAATAAATAAGTTGAATTTTTCGGTATAAGGACTTCTAATACAGATAGAATCTTACGTTTTTTGGGTTTTTTTTTGTAATTTTCAACGTAGTCTCCCAGCAGTGTCACACATTTTTCCCATCTGTGCACAAGCTTCCGTATTCCCTCAGCGTAAATATCTTTGGACTGATGTCGCAACCAATCGCTCACGGCATTTTTGGCTTCATCGTTACTTTCAAACTTCGTGCCTCTCGTGAACGCTTTCAAGGGACCAAACAGGTGAAAGTCTGAAGGGGCAAGGTCAGGGCTGTAAGGGAGTTGATGGAGCAGTTCCCAGCCCAGCTCGTTGATGGTTTGCACAGTTTGAGCTGCTGTGTGAGCTGACCTTTGAGTAGGCAAGGTCATCGTGGACAATTTTCTGTACTGTCCCAACAGATAGGCTCAAAGTCCTTGCAATGTTATCCATTGTCACCATTCTGTCAGACTGAATGAGGTCATTGACTGATTCGATTACCTCAGGATACTTCAATTCTGTAGGCCTCCCAGGCCTGTCTTCATCCTCAACACTACTCCGTCCTTCTTTAAACAATTTAGCCCACGTGTAGATATATATATATATATATATTTTTTTTTTTTTTGCTTAAACATGTGACACTATACACAGTGGTCATTCTCTTATGAATTTCAACTTGTTTGCACCTTTCAGCAGTCAAAAACTTGATAACTGACATCCGTTCAATCCTGGAGCATGCTTCTTGGTCGGCCATCTTTGTTAGTCTCCCAAACTCACAAAGTTTTTTTTTTCAATCTACAAAAACATTAAATCCCTTTGAAAAAGTAAAGGGAAAAATAAAAGAAAAGTAAGCTTCTATCTGTATTATAGTCCTTATACCGAAAAATCCACCTTATTTATTGAATGACACTCGTAGGAGTCCTTATACCGAAAAATCCACCTTATTTATTGAATGACCCTCGTAGAAGTCCTTATACCGAAAAATTCACCTTATTTATTGAATGACCCTCGTAGAAGTCCTTAGACCGAAAATGCATCTTAATTATTGAATGACCCTCGTAGAAGTCCTTATACCGAAAAATTCACCTTATTTATTAAATGACCCTCGTAGAAGTCCTTATACCGAAAAATCCACCTTATTTGTGGAATGATCCTCGTAAAAGTCCATATATCGAAAAATTCACCTTAATTATTGAATGACCCTCGTAGATGACCTTATACCGAAAAATTCACCTTATTAATTGAATGACCCTCGTAGAAGTCCTTATACCGAAAAATTCACCTTAATTATTGAATGACCCTCGTAGATGAGCTTATACCGAAAAATTCACCTTATTTATTGAATGACCCTCGTAGAAGTCCTTATACCGAAAAATCCACCTTATTTATTGAATGACCTCGTAGAAGACCTTATACTGAAAAATACACCTTATTTATTGAATGGCCCTCGTAGAAGTCCTTATACCGAAAAATTCACCTTATTTATTGAATGACCCTCGTAGATGAGCTTATACCGAAAAATCCACCTTATTTATTGAATGACCTCGTAGAAGACCTTATACTGAAAAATCCACCTTATTTATTGAATGACCTCGTAGAAGACCTTATACTGAAATATCCACCTTATTTATTGAATGACCATCGTAGTATGATTACTGGACAATGTATGGATGCAATATTCTAAACATAGATGAATGGTAAACTTATATATATATATATAAGATGTAATTCTGACAAAATTTATAAACAAAAAAAAAGTTGAAATTATCAAATGTAAGTTAACAAAACATCACAGGTAACCCATGAATGTTTTTTATACTCCTCTCCTATGTCCCTATTGTTTAAACGAATGGGTTAACTTTAAACCAGGGCGAAAACTGGGTCGCCGCAGGCATTCGAAAAATGCCAGTCGAAACGACCTTGTACCAATGTTTCAACTGCAGAAGGCCTAGAAATATTTATTCTACTGGGAGAAAGAAAAACAAAATCTATTTTTCAAATTATTATAATTAATACATTTTGATTGTTTTTGTTGCCGCATTAATTATCAATTTTATTGTGCGTTATATTTCGTTCTTATTGTAATTAAATTGAAATTATTATTTTAATCGTTATAGCGTTTATTATAATTATCTTTGTTTTAATTAGAGTTGCCACTGCTCATTTAAGCAGTAGAATTATTCTTTGTTTTAATGCGATTGTCTGTAATTGACAGCAAGGTCATTCAATGCGGTTCGGTGTAATAAAAAAATGGCGTTTGGAGGATTCATTTACAAGGCCGGGTGTCTTGTTTGCTTATTTATAAATTGTATACGTTCTAAAGATATTTTCTTTCTTCGTGACTCCTGGAAAATAGCCAGGCATACAATCATGAGGAATAGATCTAATTTTTCATCTATCTATCTATCTATCTATCTATCTATCTATCTATCTATCTATCTATCTATCTATCTATCTATCTGTCTATCTATGTAATTCTGTTCGTATCTATCTATCTATCTATCTATCTATCTATCTATCTATCTATCTATGTAATTCTGTTCGTATCTATCTATCTATCTATCTATCTATCTATCTATCTATCTATCTATCTATCTATCTAATTCTGTTCGTATCTATCTATCTATCTATCTATCTATCTATCTATCTATCTATCTATGTAATTCTGTTCGTATCTATCTATCTATCTATCTATCTATCTATCTATCTATCTATCTAATTCTGTTCGTATCTATCTATCTATCTATCTATCTATCTAATTCTGTTCGTATCTATCTATCTATCTATCTATCTATCTATCGTGCATTCATTTCATATAACTCTGTATTTCTCTCTCTCTCTATATATATATATAATTCGTTAATTCCTGTCACATCGATCTATCTATCTATCTATCTATCTATCTATCTATCTATCTATCTATCTATCTATCAGCATGCAGTGTGGGTATAGAAGAATCCAAAGAAATATGATATACATACAGTGGTAGGATAACTCTCTAAGAGAGCTCTAAATATATATGCATATAAATACATATAAAGCAAATATAAGAAAAATTAATGCAGACACGTTATTTCATGGTAAATCGGATGTATGGGCCTATTTCAGTCGAATCATCATCAGCTTCTGACTTTATTTTACAAAGGATTCGTGTAAAATCCTTTGTAAAATAAAGATGGAAGCTGATCATGGTTCGCTTGAAATATGCCCATACATCTGCTTTACCATGAAATAACGTGTCTGCCTTAATTTTTTCTTATATATATATATATATATATATATATATATATATATATATATATATCAAAGTCTATCTATCTATCTATCTATCTATCTATCTATCTATCTATCTGCTAGCAGTATAACCAGGCGTTGCTTGGGTGTAATGAAAGCTTTGAAACTAATCCATACTCCTGGAACTCAGACACTTTGGACGTTGGCACGAAAGACTAAAAAGCAATAGTTATTTGCAGTTAAAGCGAAACCGTAGACGAAAATAAAATTGAATGTAAGTCAAATTTTGATTTCCTGGTATCGATATCAAATTTTCTTCACTATTGTAAGAACTGCAACCTTGAAACTTCTGAATATCGTTTCTTATGTCATTGTCTATGAGTGTATGAAATTTGATTAAAATCGGACCACTCCTTCTATAACCCGATTTTTTCGATTATAGATTTTCGATATTCATCGGAGGTACCTCGACACAAAACCTAGCTAAGGAACACTCGCAGACGCTTATAGTACAACTGTGTAAATTTTCAAGAAAATCGGTTCAGCTGTTTCGGGGTCTATAGGAAACGGACACACACACATACAGACAAACTTCCATTTATAAATAAGTTTAGATCTATCTCACTTTGTTAATCTATCTATCTATCTATCTATCTATCTATCTATCCATCTATCTATATATATATATATATATATGTATATATATATATATATATATCAGTCTATTCATATCTATCAAAATTGTTTATATCTATCTATCTATCTATCTATCTATCTATCTATCTATCTATCTATCTACATATATATATATGTATATATATATACACACACAAATATATATATATATCAAAATCTGTTTATATCTATCTATCTATCTATGTACATATATATATATGTATATATATACACACACAAATATATATATATATATATATATATATATATATGAAAATCTGTTTAAATCTATCTATCTATCTATCTATCTATCTATCTATCGCCTTTAAAATGTTTATATCTAACTGTTGTCTTCTCATCTTTGTTATTCCACTCCCTATTTCTCTCTCTCTCTCTCTCTCTCTCTCTCTCTCTCTCTCTCATTTGTACTTATTCTCTGAGTGCATCCGAGTATGAGTGCGTGTACGCGATGTTTCTTCCATATTTCTTGGATAATTATGAGGTAATTTTCTACATTATAAAAAACATCGTCTAATCTGAATCTTCATCCCAAACAAATAGAATTCCTTCCTTTCCTTTTCTCCTCTAGCCACACCCCAGCCACGACTCTTCCTTAACCTACTGACCCTGCCTTACCACCCAAACACTTTACATACAAGGAGAAGAAAAGAAGAGAAAAAAAAAATACATAAATTACGCGTCACAGATACGCTCAGCTGCTCTACCAATCGTTCGGGCTCGATCGCCGACACTGTGCTCAGCAAAGTGAACAGTTCGCGATCGTTCTGGGCAACTGAGCGAACGACACGCTTCATTGGTTGGCTTCGCGCACGCGCAGACACGCTTGGTCGGTGTTGCTGGGGCTCTTAAATGACCGTTTTATTACTGTTTACGCGCTGAGGGTAATGAAAATGTTGGGAAGATTGAAGAAAACAAAAAAAAAACAAAAACAGAAACCTTGAAATATCATTTTTTTTCTTGCTTTCTTCGTTGATTAATAATGTCAAAAATAAATGCCAGAGAGTAAATATTTGGCAAAGAGAATTTAAATGAGTTGGAGAAGTCATAATTTTAAATAGATTATTATTATTATTATTATTATTATTATTATTATTAGTATTATTATATGTGCGTTGTGGTGCAACGGATAGTGGTTTGAAAAGAAAAGTTGGGGAGCCGAGTTCGAATTCCAGTTGAATTCCTTGCACTCACTTACGCACAAATACCCTTGGGAATGGTATTAATCCCTCTCATCTTTCCAGTTATGGGTTCAATAACATGACAGATTGGGTTCTATAGCCTTGGTTGGCAACCAGTCGACCGCAGAAACCAATGGCAACCTGCTGCGGGATAATTTTCTGCCAAAGCGTGTATCACGTATGGCACTTTACTGACTGAATAGTCGAGTGATGTTTTTGTACAAAAGTCATTCAATAAATAAGATGAATTTTTCGGTATAAGGACTTCTACGAGGGTCATTCAATAAATAAGGTGAATTCTTTGATAAAAAAAAAACATCTATGAGGGTCATTCAATAAATAGGTGAATTTATCGGTATAAGGACTTCTACGAGGGTCATTCAATAAATAAGGTGAATTTTTCGGTATAAGGACTTCTACGAGGCTCATTCAATAAATAAGGTGAATTTTTCGGTATAGGGACTTCTAATACAGATAGAAGCTTACTTTTTTATTAACTTTTTTCTTTGCTTATTTTTCAAAGGATTTTTTTTTCAGATTGAAAAAAACTTTGAGAGTTTTGGAGATTTACAAAGATGGTCGACAAAGACGCATGTTCCAGGATGGAACGGAGGTCGGTTATCAAGATTTTGGCTGCTGAAGGGTATAAACCATTTGAAATTCATAGGAGAATATCAACTACGTATGGTGCCACATGTTTCAGTAAAAAAAACTATAAGTGCGTATATTTTGGCAGCATTTTTTCTTTTAAACACGTTGTATTAAAGGATAAAAACAACTTAGTCTTGTAGATTTTCTTTTGTATTTTCTAATGAGGCTTTTTATTTCCAAATTATATCTATGTAAAAAAATGTCCATAGGTTAACCGAGTACTTTCAAACGCCATCGTCCATCATCAGGGTCAAATTTATAGTTTAAGCATAAAAAATTGCCTTGTAACAGAAAACAGGACATGATATTTTGAAGAACTAAATAAACGTTAAGAATTTTTTTTTGAATTCATTAAAAAATATGAGAAAATTCGAAAGAAAATCTGCAAGACTGTCTCTATCGTTTAACACAACGTGTTTAATATAAGGAATTAATGAATTTTATAAGGAATTAATGAATTTTATAAGGAATTAATGAATTTTATTTTTTATATGGAATTAATGAATTTTATTTTTGCATTCCGACATATTTGTATTATTTTAATTCTCATTTTCAATGAATCAATCAGTTAAGTGCCATACGTGATACACGCTTGGGCGATCATGTCTCGAAAGAGACATGACTGACTGGACAGAATATTATCCCGCAGTAGGTTGCCATTGCTTTCTGCGGTAGACTGGTTGCCGACCAAGGCTATAGAACCTAATCTGTCCTGCTATTTAACCCATAACTGGAAGGAAGAGACGGATTAATACCTTTCCCAAGGGTATTTGCGCGTATGTGAATACAATGGATTCGGCTGGAATTCGAACTCGGCTCCCCGGTTTCTCGATCCGAGCCGATATCCACTGTACCACAACTTTCCTTTCAATGAATACCTGTATTTAAATAGACGTTTTGATTATGTTGAAGAGTATATTCAAGGTAAATAAAACATAGTCTCCTTGTTATGCTCTTTGTATTCGATCTGTTAAACCACGCCGGATTAAACGGCGATGTCTTCTTAAACCGTTATTGGAGGTCAGAATCCTGCCGGATGTGCATATTTCTTTATATGATTTTCACAATAAACCGGTAAAGAATATAAAACACTACTTAAAAGGAAACGTCAATTCAAATAGGTCCATGTACTCTTCTTGTTAATAATGCCGGCAGATTATCTGCGATAGTATCGCCAAATTCTTTGTGGTCGACCTGTGTGGCACTATGGTTTTACGTTGTTCTGTATGAGTTCTGTTGTGTGGTGATTTTGAATCTTCGGTCGCCAATTTGTTGTGGCGACTAGTGTTCGAAATCTTCGTCGCCAATTTGTTGTGGATTCCGGAGGAGGAACCGCCAAAATAATGAACAACAAGAACCGGTATGGAGATAGAAAAGTAGGTTATATTTAACGTAATATACAAACCAGAACGCGGGTT
The DNA here is from genome assembly GCA_037127315.1 of Ascarosepion bandense. Taxonomy (NCBI): domain Eukaryota; kingdom Metazoa; phylum Mollusca; class Cephalopoda; order Sepiida; family Sepiidae; genus Ascarosepion; species Ascarosepion bandense. Next base: position 1,036,893 of record JBBBDQ010001878.1, read on the forward strand.
AATCAATTCAGAAGTACTATTAGTAGAAATAAATATATACAAATCTTGAAGTGAAATAGTAGGTCCGGGTAACTTTTTCTAGCTGAGTGGAGCTCAGAGCTAGTCTGGTCTCTTGGTACTTCGGTATCTGTCGGAACTCTTTAATAACTTCAACGGAGCTTTACGATTACTCTCCACTGTAAATTGCAACTACAACTGTGATCCCAGATATTCCACTCTTCTCTCTATACACTCACTCGAGTCCATTGTCAGACTTTTTTTTTCATCATTACACCCCGAAAAAGGCGGTAATGCCACTGATGTATAGTATGACTATAGTATATATATATATATATATATATATATATATATATATATATATATATATATATCATGAACTCTCCCATCGATTTCGATGTATGAGGGTCTAACCTTAGTAAGACATCCACACAGAGATTTGTTTATAGTGGTGAAGGCATTGTGTAGTACCATCCACACTTTTTGGAATTGCTGATAACAAACAATCGGTGCAGAAATCCGCCACAGATCGCATGAACAGCAGACCTCAATTATTTAACCCATAATTGGAGGGAACGGACGGATTAATACCTTTCCCAAGGGTACTAGTGCACAAGTGAATGCAGTGTGCTCGACTGAAATTGGAACTCGGCTCACCGATTTACCCCTCCAAGCCGACAACCACCGCACCACAACGCACATCCGTATATATATATATATATATATATATATATATATATATATATATATATATAAGTTTTGTCTATTAATTTTGTGTAGGATCCGTTCATACCGTCTGATATACTTGATGGTGACGTCTTTGAAAGACAACAAAAAATCACAGTAATTGTTGATTTTTTTATTGGGTCTAAGCTTTCGGCTCACATAAGCCATTATCAAAGAGTAAATATTAACACACAGTAAACATAGAACATTTAAGTTATTAACAATAAAGTGAATTGAATTAAAAATATAAGTCCATCCCTACCGTGGCGGATGGCCGAAGACAGTGACAAAATAGTGGCGTTGTGGTCCCTGATCTGATTACAGGCATTTGAGTACGTTATTGGAAATATCAAAATTGATTGTATTCAAACCAGGCTTAAATTGTTTAATGTAGATTGCTTCGAGTATTTTTAGTTTCTGTTTATTATTTTCTTGTTTAAGTATGTACGTGTTATCAACAAGCGTTTTGCTCAGAAGTGTGCGTTATCAAAAAAAATGGGATGGACTTATATTTTTTATTCAATTATGAATATCGTTTCTTATATCTTTGTCTATGAGTGTATGAAATTTGATTAAAATCGGACCACTCCTTCTATAACCCGGTTTTTTTCGATTATCGATTTTCGATATTTATCAGGGTTACCTCGACACAAAACCTAGCTAAGAATAGTCGCAGACGCTTATAGTACAACTGTGTAAATTTTCAAGGAAATCGGTTTAGCTGTTTCGGAGTCTATAGGTAACGGACACACACACACACACACACACACAGAGAGAGAGAGACAAAGTTCCATTTATAAATTAGTTTAGATTATCCAAAGCTTTTCTACTTTGGGTCGATTTCGGCCATTATCAAGAATTAATGTTGTCTTAATTGTAAATAAACATGGGTAAAGTTTATGCATATAGAGTTTTGTTTATGTTAATTACCTAACACCGTAAGCACACACCCACACACACACACATACACACTCAAATATATATATATATATTTATATATATATATATATATATATATATATATATATATATACCATGTTGCATTGGAAAATTGGGCGTGGTATAACGACTTGCAATTTTCTCTTGCTAGATCAATTACAACTGATTAGTGATATCGATCTTGCCCCATTCATTCAGTGTTGTGCCACAACAAAGATATGCTCAATAAATCATATATATATATATATATATATATAGTCATGCGCAGACAGATCTGTTTCGCTGTATCACAGCTCATCAGTACGGTTAGACACCGATTGCTTTTTATCCCAGGACTGAAACCCGAACTGGCGTCAGTCGGCGATTCTACCTCTGAGCTACGGGCTCTCGGTAGAAGAAGGCAGACTTTTTAGCGTGTATATTATCATTATACTCGCCCAATAGATGAGAGTGTTTTAATTCATTGCTGAATGAACGATATATTTGTGTATTTAGGCAGAAAATGTTCTTTTTAATATGTCAGATTAAATAAATTGCAAACAATATGTTTGTTTTTAATAAAATCCGTTCATACTTACGGATATTCTTTCGTGTATTACAGTCAAAAGATGTCAGAAACGAGTTGTAACGTTGACAGATGTTATTTTCATTCATTTTTTAAGGTACCCAAGTACTTTCAACCTCCTTCCGAGGTCATCTTCAGGGCTGTGAGTTATGGTAACAAATGTAACCGGAAAACTGTGTTGCTAAAAATTACTGTACATTTTTTCTTGCTTCAAATATAGCGGTTGACAAATTGCTAGCGTTCATTAGAACGTGGAAATTATCCAAAAAGGAATTTTTTTTATATGTTGTCATGTCCTGGTCATGCATGTTAATAATAATCCGTGAGTATGAACGGATTTTATTTTAAATACGCAAAGATATTGTTTGCAGTTTTTTTAATCTGACATCTCATTCAGTAACGAATTAGAGCACTCTGTCATTTGGGCGTATATAATGATAATATACATGCTAAAAGTCTGCCTGCTTCTACTGTGCGCACATAGCCCAGAGGTAGAATCGCCGACTAACGCCAATTCGGAGTCCAACCGTATTGATGAGCTGTGATACAGCGAAACAGATCTGTCTGAGGATGACTATTCCGAGTGAATAGGGAACGAAGAAAAAAAATCTTTTTTACAACATCCAAAACATGAATTTAAAACAGTGCTCGATATATAATATATAGAGCTGTGAATATTTATTCTAAATTATATTTTAGAACATGTACAATTTTTTATATATATCCACGATATATAAAAAATATATATATAAAAAAATAATATAATAAAAGAAAAAAAATATATATATATACAAAATATTTGTACACGTTCTAAAATATCATTTAGAATATATATATATATATATATATATATATATATATATATATATATATCCGAGTGAATACAGAACGAAGAAAGAATTGTTACAACGTCCAAAACATTAATTTAAAACAGTGCTCGATGTATAATATATAGAGCTGTGAATGATGAGACATTTCAAGTTTCAGTGTCGAAACAATCGTACCTTTGTAGCGGACATATATAGAATGATTATGTACATGTTCTAAAATATAATTTATAATATATATATATATATATATATATATATATATATATATATATACTGTAATGGTTGTTACAATGTTTTTAAATTCATAGTATCACTACACAAAAAATTTCTCATGTTTCAAAGCCAGCCCATTATGTTTTGGCTTCATCCTCAGGTGATTTTTTTAGAAATATTACAGTATAACGCTCTACATTTGTATCGAGCACTCCTTATAAAAGTAAATGCATGAACAAAAAGGTGAATAAAACTACGAGTTCAACAACTTAATTACAATATATATATATATATATATATATATAGTACTGTGCAAAAGTATTAGGACAAAACTTATTTTTTCTTTTAGAAGATATATTGACAGAAAATAAACAATTTAATTCAAGTAATTTTATCTGATTTACTCAGCAAATGCTTTAACAAGAAAAAAATACTTGTGACAAAATAAATTTAATATTTAGTATAATAGTCTTTTGCTTTGAAATAACAAAAAATAATTGCGACAATTTACTCATCGCAACTAGTATATATATATATATATATATATATATATATATATATATATATAGTACTGTGCAAAAGTATTAGGACAAGACTTATTTTTTCTTTTAGAAGATATATTGACAGAAAATAAACAATTTAATTAAAGTAATTTTATTTGATTTACTCAGCAAATACTTTAACAATAAAAAAATGCTTGTGACAAAATAAATTTAATATTTAGTATAATAGCCTTTTGCTTTGAAATAACAAAAAATAATTGCGACAATTTACTCATCGCACCTAGTATATATATATATATATATATATATATATATATATATACCAGTGTTTCTACAATTGTGGGTCGAACACATTTCAATTTTATATTCACATGTCATATCGATAAGTAGTCCTTCTGTCCTGTAATTTCTTGCGCACTTTGTCCACAGCTGTTTTTATGAATGCAAACTAAATGCTAACTATGAATAGTGCGTTTCTACTCTCTTCTTTCATGATGTTTTATCGCATGATCACGTATAAACGCGCGCTTCCTGATATGTCCTTATCGATATCTATCTGTAGTTGTGTATTGCAAAAACAAACCTAATTTGCAGCTACGTTCAGCTGTGCGGTTAAGACGTGATTCTATTTTAGAATTAAATTTTAATTGAAATCAAAAACGAAACTGAAATTAAAATACAAATGTGGGATGGGAGAGGGAGAGGGAAAGTGAAAGTGAAAGTGAAAGTCGAACAGGAAGCAAGAAAAATATTGAAAAAAAAAACTAAAAAAAAAAAACGGAAGAATAAAAGCAAATCTCTCTACTCTTTTTTTTTTTTTTTCTAATGTATCCGACTTTAACCAGTTGGTAATGTTCTTTGTGGTGGAGTGGAATCGTGTCGTACGACAAAAAAAAAAAAAAAGAAAAAGAAAGAAGTGTTCTCTTCCATTAGAAACAGAGAGAGAGAGAGAGAGAGAGAGAGAGAGAGAGAGAGAATGAGGGACGTCACTATTACTTATAGTAAAAAACAAAAGTCTGTAAAAAGGAAGCGGAAATGACAGTTGATGGGAGAAACAAGAAGTAAAATCGAGAACAGAAAGAAGAAAAATATAAAAAATGCCTACAAATAATAAACCACAAAGAAAGAAAAAGAACCCCCCCAAAAAAAAACTAAAAGTAAGAAAACTATTTTTCAAATAACGAGTTATTATTCTATTTTAAAGATTAAATGTCAGTAAGAACGAAAGGAGCTGGTAGATTATCCTGGTGACAATAACAGATGTCTTGGAATATTCACAAGCGCGTGTTACGAGCAGAACCAAATACGCGCCGTTATACTTGAAGGAAAAGGCCACACTATGCAGAATAAACATATATGCCCATTACCTGATAAGAATATATATACATATATATATATATATATATATATATATATATATATTTAGTATATCGAGGCAGCAAGTAATTTTCTAGACATATGCTATTAAATATAAGAGACAATGAATGTCTATTATGTTTAATCATGAGCCGTTCTAAACGTCGTATTTTTGCTTTAATTTCAGTTGAAAATAAAGACAAAAATTCTCCAACATTTGGATAATTATTTATTGGTTTTCTTCTAAGCTTTCGGCTCACATGAGCCATCTTCAGAGAGGTAGTTTAAACTGAAATATTATAAAATCCACCATCACCGATGATTTTATTTTGTGTTGACATAAAACTCCGCTTGGCAACGGCAATAGTTACCAAAAATAATAAACGCAGTTCTTAAGTTTGCGATGCGGTTTTATGACGACACACCGCGTGATAGCGCGAAATGACAACAAAACCATGTAGTCAAATGCAATGTAATATGTTATTTCCTGTTTTAAAGTTGATTTTATTGAGTGTTGGTTGTTTTGATTTGATGTACATGGCCTCCAATATCTGCAGGTTCCTCTTACTGTGTGTATGAGTAAGGATCACCGTATTGTTGACCAAAATCTGTCTGATATTACCTACATGTTTATGTTTTTCAGAGAAATGTTGTTTAATAGTACTCTGATCAGAAAGATGACATTTAAGCCTACGGGAGAGCGTGGTTGTGGTAACTGAAATTAAAGCAAAAATACGACGTTTAGAACGGCTCATGATTAAACATAATAGACATTCATTATCTCATATTTAATAGCATATGTCTAGAAAATATATATATATATATATATATATATATATGTATATCATCATCATCATCATCATCATCATGCAGTGTGGGTATAGAAGAATCCAAAGGAGTATCCTGTATATACAGTGGTAGGATAACTCTATAAGATATATCTAACTCTCTAAACATATATGCATATAAATACATATAGAGCAAATATAAGAAAAATTAAGGCAGACAAGTTATTTTTTTATTTATTTATTTATCTATTTTAATCATTTCACCCCGAGCAAGGCGGAAACGCCACTGATGTGCAGGGGGTTACATAAATGTAAAAAGATTAATTAGAAAAGAGTGAGGAGTACAAACTTGTTAGAAAGGAACAATAGAAAGCAGTTGCGATGACAGATACATAGGTGGAGAGAAAGGGAAGGTTATACAGGGGTGGGGAGAGAGCTAGAGTCCAGTGGTTAGTAGATGAGTCTTAACTTTGCATTTAAATTTCTGGAGGTTGTAGCCGTCAGGAAAGCAAGAATATGGGAGCGAGTTCCACAGGCGGGAAGTGCGAGAGAAGAAGCTGCAGGAGTAGAATTGTCGTCTGCATTTGGCTAACCTGAATGTGAATGGGTGGAACCCAGTTGCCAGGCTGGTTGCACGAGTAAACACCTGTTGAGGAGGCATCAGTGACTTAAGCTCGTCCGAGCAGAAGCCATGAAAGTATTTATAGAACAGACAAAGGGAGGCCACATTTCGACGATGGGGAAGTGGCTGCAATCGAGTCGCCAGATCAGTACCTATCACATTACAGACTCTCCTTTGGAGCTTGTCAAGAACACTGAGGAGAACGGCAGGGGCACCCGACCATAAATGGCAGCAGTACTCCATGCACGGACGGATGGTTGACTTGTATATATGCAGGATGGATTCAGGTGGAAAAAACATCCTGGATCGACATAGTGAATCGGAAGTATAGGCCTATTTCAGGCGAACCATCAATCCAGTATTTTTCTTTCTTTCTGCGTGTGTGTGTAGAACTAAAATCGGAGTCTATTAGTAAACATTTGCAATTTTCTAAAGTGTGACCCGGTTGATTGAAATGAACTGCTATTGGGGAATATTGGATTTTAAAATTAAATACACACAAGCTAGGGTTAAATAGGGACTTAGGTGTTTTGAATCTTTACAAATATTTCAATAGCTAAACATTTTTTAGATCCAAACAAAAATTTTTTCTCTAAAACAAAATTTATAAGTATTATTAAAGATAGGTTTACGTTTACAAATAATTTTTTAAAAATCTGTTGCTTTCTGCGTCACGTGATGTAAACAAACTCTCTCCACGGACGCTCTCGTGAAATACGTTTCTAATTTAAATTTTAAAATCATTTGTTTCTGATGAAGGACCGAGGACGGTCTGAAATATCAAATATAATAATAGGAATAAACAAATACTGTCAAAAAAATACATTTTTAAACTTACAACTTTTTAGTAGTTTTTCCTATATATATATATATATATATATATAGTATTAGATTGTGATGATGTCCGTAGTGAAAACATTGCTGCTTTTCAGTAGTTTGCTGGCAGTAAACAAAAGCATTTTAGCAAGCAGGTTTATTTGTCATTAAGTGTCTGATATTGTGATAGACATAGAGACAGACCGTTCATAGAATATATATAACAAGAAGAGGGCAACACACTATAAAGCAATTAAGCAGACATTCATTTAAGCGCGCTAAAAAGAAGTCAATTCAATAAAAAACAAGTAACAACCTGAACTCACGTATAAATATGTCAAATTAAACCAAGTTTTATATAAATAAGAAAGAATATACATTTACAGTACTGTGCAAAAGTATTAGGACAAGAACTATTTTATCTTTTATGAGGCATCAAAATAATTGCGACAATTTACCAATCGCACCTAGTATATATGTGTGTGTCAGTGTGTGTGTATACAGTACTGTGCAAAAGCGTTAGGACAAGAACTATTTTATCTTTTATGAGGCATCAAAATAATTGCGACAATTTACCAATCGCACCTAGTATATATACAGTACTGTGCAAAAGTATTAGGACAAGAACCATTTTATCTTTTATGAGGCATATTGACAGAAAATAAACAATTCAATTAAAGTAATTAACGACGGTAGAAATGAACGAAGTCGGTATCGATCTCATTACAGATCCTCCGTTGTATCTTGTCAAGAACCCCGAGGAGAATAGCAGGGGCACCAGACCGGGTGTGGCAGCAGTATTCAATGCACGGGCGTATGGTAGATTTATATATGTGCAGGATAGATTCAGACGGAAAAAAAACTTCCGGGCCCTGCACAGAGAACCGACTTTCATGGCAGCAAATTTAACAATGGATTCTATACAGTCATTCCACTTGAGGTCCGCTGAGAGTGTGAGACCAAAGAGGCGCAGTGTTTTACTCTCTGGGAGGCCAGCCTGTTCCATGCTAATGGGAGGTAGATGCGATTGTCTATGGTGGTTAGTTGATAGCAGCTTCGTCTTGGAAGAATTGAAATTTACGAGCCACTTCTTACCCCCAGTCCACTACGGATTGGAGGTTCTTTTCAAGCTCGGCAGCGAGGTTCTCTTTGTCGCCCACACCAGATTTTTGATGAAGTTGTGGAGAGCGATGATCGAAAAGGGGTTGAAAAGATATGACGCATAGATGTAGGTTTTTTTATTCGTTAGCTGTGTAGTCTTTTAAATAGCTGTTTCTTCCCGCTCCTTCAATAATAGTATGCGTCTATTTTTTGACTGTATGCTTCAGTTTATGTGGGTCTGTGTCGTTCGTCTGTCTTCACGGTCAGCGAAACTAGATCAAGTGAGGTTAAACGATCGGAAAACACGAAGACATTTTGACGATGAGGTTAGCCAAGATGTAACCCGATGCCTGGATCTTTCTTTCAGACGTAAACAATCTCTGGCGACAAAACATTTCTTATATATATATATATATATATATATATATATATAATTCTTCTTTTCTTTTATCTTTCTTGTTGTTACACGCTCCCTCACTCGACTATTGTTGCCAAGTCCTCAATGACACAAATTCACTGCAGAATATTTTACAAACATGGCGTTTTTCCTGTCGTTAAAACACCGTCAAAATGCAATATTGCTATAAAAAAATAAGCCAACTTTTACAGTTTCTATTTCATTATTGGGTTTATATATATATACATATATTTTTTTTTTAGCAAATTAATATTTTTTTGTACTTTTAAATATAAAAATGTTCCAAAATTAATAAAAATTAATAAAAAAAAAAAGAAAAATCTTCTTGTCTTGGATGTAATCAGAAAGAAATATCAACTGAAAAAATTGCTATTTTATTTTCTTGGTTTGAAAGAAACACCGACATCGAAGACACACCTGGAAATTGTTGGGTTAATTTGTGGAGAGAAAAAAAAGTCAGGTGTAAGAGTGAACTGTATACTACTCTTTGATGTAGATAAGTAAATATATAAGAAAAAAAAAAAGAAGACGTTTTATAGAATCCAATAAATCTTTTTACAGGAACCTAAGAAGTCGAAGAATACATCTGATAAAATTTTAGCGAACAGAACTAAATGAAGCTAAACTAACCGCGTAACATTGCTTGAATAACAATGATCGGTATTCTATTCCATTTTCGATAAAGTTTTTCCGTAAAATTCCTTAATGCTTGTGTCTTTTTTAGAAGAATGAATTGTGGTACAGTGGATATCGACTTAAAACGAGAAACCGGGCGGAGCCGAGTTCGAATTCCAGCTGAATCCATTGTATTCACTTACGCGCAAATACCCTTGGGAAAGGTATTAATCCGTCTCTTCCTTCCAGTTATGGGTTAAATAACAGGACAGATTGGGTTCTATAGCCTTGGTCGGCAACCAGTCTACCGCAGAAATCAATGGCAACCTACTGCGGGATAATCTTCTGCCCAGTCAGTTATGTCTCTTTCGAGACATGATCGCCCAAGCGTGTATCACGTATGGCACTTAACTGACTGACTGAATATAATAGTTGGTATAATGATTAAGGCTTCTACTGGCCATAAAGTGGGGGATCGGTTTATTACTTCATAACAATAGGAAACCGATCCTCCACTAATTACTACATAATAATATAATACATTTCTTTCCCCTCTAGCTATGAGTCAAATAACAGGACAGATTGGATTCTATAGCCTTGGTTGGCAACCAGTCTACCGCAGAAAGCAATGGCAACCTACTGCGGGATAATCTTCTACCCAGTCAGTCATGTCTCTTTCGAGCCCAAGCGTGTATCACGTATGGCACTTAACTGACTGACTGAACTAGCAGATTTTATATCTAGTTGACTTGTCAGCTTTACAAAGTTATGTTACTTAGAATTTAACTTTATTTCATATTTTTCTTGGAAAATCCAAATCCATCCCCAAACTCACATCTTCGCTTTATTTAAAATTTAATCAACACAAATTCTTTCTTTATTCTTTCTTTACTTATGTTTTTAGTGGCCTGGGGTAGGAAATGGTTGGTAAATTTCAATGCCTCTAAAACAAATCTGTTATCAACTAACCACCATAGACAATCGCATCTACCTCCCATTAGCATGGGACAGGCTAGCCTCCCAGAGAGTAAAATACTACGCCTCCTTGGCCTTACACTCTCGGCGGACCTCAAATGGAATGACTATATCGAATCCATTGCCAAATCTGCTGCTATGAAAGTCGGCTCCCTGTGCAGGGCCCGGAAATTTTTCCCACCTGAATCTATTCTGCACATATACAAATCTACCATCCGCCCGTGTATTGAATATTGCTGCCACATCTGGTCGGGTGCCCCTGCTGCTCTCCTTGGGCTTCTTGACAAAATACAAAGGAGGATCTGTAACGTGGTTGATACTGACCTGGCAGACCGGCTGCAGCCGCTCTCTCACCGGCGTGATGTGGCTTCCCTGTGCCTCTTCTACAAGTACTTTCATGGCTTCTGCTCCGATGAGCTTAGATCACTGGTGCCGCCTAAGCACGAATTTACACGAGATACTAGATTAGCAACTAGGTCCCACCCCTTTACCGTTAAACAAATAAGATGTAACCGTAAATTCTACTCCAACAGCTTCTTTTCTCGCGCTTCCCGCCTGTGGAACTCCCTTTCACAAGTCTGCTTTCCCGACAGTTACAATCTCCAGGTGTTTAAATGTAGGGTCAATAGACACCTCCTATCACACTAACTCCCAACTATTCTCAGAACACTCTCATCTACCCAACCCTCATTCTCGGTATCCTTACCCGCCTATCACCCACCCTCTGTCATTTCCTATATTTAATCAGCCTTTCTCCACTCTATGTAGCCCCCTGCGCAGTAGTGGCAGTGACATGCCTTGCTCGGGGTGAAACGCTTATAAAAAAAAAAAAGCTTTACTAGCAGTTTAAGCCGATTTCACTTGGGTAGTTTAAGGAATAATAAGAATAAATAACATATGATGAATTTACATCGCAAATGTCCACCCTCGTCACTTTTATAGATATAGACTAGCAGTTTAGCCTGGTTTACCTCTGGTAGTTTAAGGAATACTATGAATAAAAACATACGATGAATTTACATAGTAAATGCTTACATAGCGCCCACCATCCTCACTTTTATAGATATAGACTAGGAGTTTAGGCCGGTTTCACTTGGGTAGTTTAAGGAAAAATAAGAATAAAAATCATATGATGAATTTACATCGCAAATACTTACCCAACGTACATTCTCTTCACTTTTATGAATATAGATAGCAGTTTAGGCCGGTTTCACTCGGGTAGTTTAAGGAATAATAAGAATAAAAAACATCTGATGAATTTGCATAGCAAATACTTACACAACGTCCACCCTCGTCACTTTTATAGGTATAGATAACAATGTAGAATGTCTCTATTGGATTAGGGTGGGTGGGGAGGTGCAACATATATAGATACTTTAAAGTGGGGTGATCGATTCTATATTAAAAACAATGCATAAACTGATCCCTGACTTTGTGGGGTGATAATATATATTTTTCTACCCCTAATTTTGTCTTTCTGAAAAATTTCTGGGTGTCGGTAGAGTTCTAAAATTTTTATCTACATCTGAGCGGAACTCTCGTCGAGCTAGACCGCAAAATGCAGACGCTAAGTCCTATCTATCTATCTATCTATCTATCTATCTATCTATCTATCTATCTATCTATCTATCAAACAAATACTTACACAACGTCTACCCTCGTCACTTTTATAGATAATATAAAGTGGGTGATCGATTCTATATTATAATCAATACATAAACTGATCCCTGACTTAGTGGGGTGATAATATCTATCAAATACTGACACAAGGTCAACCAACCTTTTCACTTGTATAGATATATATTTTCTATGTTCCTAAGCCTTTGTTCTATAAATCATTCATTGATGTTCACATTAGTTATTGCAATATATATATATATATATATATATATATACTAGCAGTTTAGCCCAGTTTCACTTAGGTAGATTTAAAAAAAATAAGAATAAAAAACATATGATGAATTTACATAGCAAATACTTACACAACATCCACCCTCGTCACATTTATAGATGTAGATAACAGTGTAGAATGTTTCTATTGGATTAGGGTGGGCGTGGAAGGGGCAATATATATAGATATAGATAATATAAAGAAGGGTGATCGATTCTATATTATAATCAATACATAAACTGATCCCTGATTTTCTAGGGTGATAATATATATTTTTCTATCCCTAATTTTGGCATTCTGAAAAGTTTCAAGGTGTTGTTCGCGTTCTAAAATTTTGGTCTACATCTGAGCGCAACTCCCGTCGAGCTAGACCGCAAAATGCAGACGCTAAGTCGAATCTATCAAACAAAGAAATACTTACATAACGTCCACCTCGTCACTTTTATAAATATGGATTCCTTCTTTCATTCAGTCATTTTTTTCTTGCTTATTTAATTTAAAATATATTCATACGAATTTTTATTTCTATTTCTCTTCTTTCTTTCTTTCTTTCTTTCTTTTTTCTTTCTTTCATGATTTTATTCTTTTTTATTCCGTTCAACACATATTCCTCTTTTCGTTAATTTCCTTCCTCTCTTCTTTCCTAGATTATTTATATCATTCGGACTATTGTCCTCATCTTTGTTGCCATTTGTACGACGTTTCGGTCATTGTACGTTCCGGCCTTCTTCAGGTGCTAGGAATTTCAAACCGAATCCTTTATTTTTCTTCTTCTTCTCCTCCTTTGTTTTTCTTTTCCTTCAATCTCTTCTTCTTCTTCTTCTTCTTGTTATTCTTCTTCTTGTTTTTCTTCTAGTAATTTTCTTCTTCTTTTTCTTCTGTTCTTCTTTGTCTTCTCCTTTTTCTTCTTATCTTTCTCGTCCTCATCCTACTTCCCCTCCCCAGCCTCCTGCCCTCCTCCTCCTTCTTATTCTACTTATTGGCTTTCTTCTTCTCCTCCGTTTTTCTTGTTTGTTACTTCTTCTCTTTCTCTTCTTTTCTCTTGTTTTTTCTTTTTCTTCTTCTCCTCCTTTTTTCTTTTTTCTTTTTTCCTTCAGCATTTTTCTTTTTCTTATCTCTTTCTTGTTTTTCTTCTTGTTCACTTATTCTTTCACTATTTTTTCTTCTTCTTCTTCTTCGTCTTCTTTTCCTTTTTATCTTTCTCGTCTCTGTCCTACTTCCGCATCCTCCTCCTCTATTTACTTCTTCTTCTTCTTCTTCTTCTTTTCTCCTTCTTCTGTTCTTCTTTGTCTTCTTTTTATCTTTATCGTTCTGGTCCTACTTTCCTCTCCTCCTTCTTCTCCTTTTTTTCTTTTTTTCTTCTTCTTCTTGTTTTCCTTCTTTTTCTTCGTCATCTTTTTTCTTTCTATCTTTTCTGTCTTCGTTCTACTTCCTCCTCCTCCTCCTTCTCCTCCTCCTTCTCCTCCTCCTCTTCTTCCTCGATTGACTTCTTTTTCTTCTTTTCTCCTTCTTCTGTTCTTTTCTTCTTTTTATCTTTCTCGTCCTGGTCCTACTTTCCCCTCCTCCTTTTCTTCTTCTTTTTTCTTTTATTTCTTCTTCTTCTTGTTTTCCTTCTTTTTCTTCGTCATCTTTTTTCTTTCTATCTTTTCCGTCCTCGTTCTGCATCCTCCTCCTCCTCCTCCTTCTCCTCGATTGACTTCTTTTTCTTCTTTCCTCCTTCTTCTGTTCTTTTCTTCTTTTTATCTTTCTCGTCCTGGTCCTACTTCCCCCTCCTCGTTTTCTTCTTCTTCTTCTTCTTCTTCTTCTTCTTCTTCTTCACTACTACATCCGGTCTATTGGCCATACTTTCTTTGTCAATTTAGAATTGGCAACTCCCAGAAGAATAGCTGCTTCTTCGTCATTCATTGACGTTGTCCCGATTGTTTCTTCTGAGTTTCACATTGTCGTAGCCAACAGAAATTCCGTTCTTGAGAAATGGATGTCAACAAGATGCCCCCCAACTCAAGAAATTTTTGGAGAATACTTGGCGATTAAAAGACACCAATTTTCTGAAAGTCTACAAACTTTGGCACAATTTAAATTTTCCCCAGGCGTTCGTTCAAATTCTTCGATGGTGTTGCTACAGGATTGGTCCGTGGCTTCTTTAACACCCATGCATTTTTCAATCTTGGTAGTGTCAGTTTAAGCCTATTCTTGCATCGAATTGAACAGTAAAATCGATAATTTGACAATTGCTACTTTCCTTATCTATCACGATGCGTCTGGATCTTTGTTCTTCAACGACATCATCTGTGCACTGAGAAAAGAAAAAATATTATTATTGAGAGGGTACAACCGCTGGAAGTAATGGCAACACAGTGCGGGATAATCTTTGCACAGTCATTTTTTTTCGAGACATGATCGGCCAAAGCGTATATCATGTATGGCCCTTAACAGACTGACCACTGCCTTCAAAAGTGACAGCAAAATATTTGAGAGGATTATTAGCTGTTTTCTAGCGTTATCTTCCATGAGCGTAACAGCAGTGAATATATATATATATATATATATATATATTTATATATATATATACATATAAATATATTTATATATATATATATAAATATATTTATATATATATATATATATATAAATATATATATATATAAATATATATATATATAAATATATTTATATATATATATAAATATATTTATATATATATATATATAAATATATTTATATATATATATATATATATGTGTGTGTGTGTGTGTGTGTGTGTGTGTTTGTATGCATGTATGTATAAAAATGAGTACACAGCGGTCTTTATTATAATAAATATAATAATATCTATATATATATATATATATATATATATGGTGTATGGTTAAGTATTGAAGGTTATCACATTGTGTTTAGTAAAATAAAGGAAGGTAAAGTAGTTGTTGGGTATTACCTATTTATTATTCATTAATATTTCATCTTCAGAATTGGCGGAGTGCTTGTTTTCGCGTTCGTCCGTGAAACGTGCCTTTGTACGAATGGTCATCCTTTGCTGCTACTGCTGTCGTTTATTGTTGTGTGTGTGTGTGTGTGTGTGTGTGTATGTGTGTGTGTTTGTGTGTGCGTACCTGTAAGTGTGTTAGAGCATGTATGTGTGTGTATGTTCATGGTATATAAGTGTGTGATTTACCTTCCTTTATTTTACTAAACGCATTGTGATAGCCTTCAAGACTTAGCCATACACCTAATATAGAGAATGCTTCGAGCAAATTACAAAACTTTCCTATATATATATAATTACTGCAAAAAAATAAAATAATCAGGCACATTTTAAAATACGTGGCAAGAGCTTTCATAACTGGTAGTAAAGTTTAATATCTGGTAGCAAAGAGAATGAACTGTGACGACGCTGCCTCGCTATTGTCTCTCTAATGGACTGAGCAACCCCTACCTTGCTGTTGAGCATGACGGAAGGAATATATATATATATATATATATATATATATATATATATATATATATATATATATTATTCAGATACTTTAATCCAAGCGGAAAAAGCAGGAAGGTAAATTCCAAAAGCCCGATCCTAATTAATATTAAAAATTTTATTTTAATATTAAAAAATGATACAGGAAGAGAGCTCCATGTAATTAAATATTACAGAGCAAATATAAATTAAAAAAGGATTAATTCAAGGATGTTGAATGACCATTTCGATGTGAAAATCCCCACGGGGGATAACACATCACCTCAGCAACAAAAAAATCCTTTCAGAAACTGGAGAAAAATCAGTCTAATTTCCCTTTTTAAATAGATTTGCAAAGAAATTAAAAAAAGAAAAAGAAAAAAAAGAAAAAGAAAAAGATAAAACAAAATAAAATCAAATAAACAAGAAAAGAAAAATTGGCATCGTCTGGGTTCGCAAAAAAGGAAAGAGAATTGTAACTTAAAAAGAACGGACGGCGTGTTGAATTGATATAAGGTTAAGCAAAACGAAAAAAAGGTGGGAGATAAGAGAGATAAAGGAAGGTAGGGAAAAAAGAAAAGAAAGAAAAAAAATTTTATATATTAGAGACGCTGGGTATATATATATATATATATAGTTATTTAATTAGTTTTTGGTCATGATTTAATTATACCTTCGAACAGTTGTATTAAAAAGCGTTCAATACAATTTCATTGTAGAACTTTTGAATATTTTTCATTTGTAAACGAGTTATTACGCAACCCAGGTTTCTACCTTCCGGTGTCTTCACGTGATTTGCAATAACAGATTTTACCGTCTTTTAAAAATGCTCACGTAACAGGGATCTTTAAAGAATGCTCTATTTTCAGCATTAGAACTTACTCAAAGGTCTTAGAGCAGTTTCATCCATGATTTTATGATCCTAGTAGGTGTTTATTGATATAGTTACATAATTTGTGTTCTTTTGTTTGGTATATCTAGGTGTAGCCATACCAATAAATTCCTAGCTTTCCTGACGGCTACAACTTCCAGGAATTTACATGCAATGTCACTGGTGCTCCTGTTGCATGCGTTTTCTCGTGCAACCAGTCTGGAAACTGGGTTCCACCCATTCACAGTTATATCAACCAAATGCAGCCAACAATTCTACTTCATCAGCTTTTTTTCTCTCACTTCCCGCCTGTGGAACTCTTTTCCATATTCTTGCTTTCCTGACGGCTAAAACCTCCAGGAATTTATATGCAATGTCAATCCCCATCTCTTAACAACTTGACTCCAGTTCTTTCTACATCTCCATCTATATCTTTTCCTTTCTCTCTACCTTTGCAACTGTCATCACACTGTATGTCCATCCTTCTCTTGCTCCTTTCTCTGACCCCTCCTGTAACTGGTTCGTCTTTCTCTTTACTCTCCTCCTATCTAATCTTTCTCTCTTATGTAGCCCCCTTCGCATCAGTCTTTCTACATCACCCTGTATATCTTTTCCTTTCTCTCTACCTTTGCAACTGTCATCACACCTGTATTCCCATCCTTCTCTTGCTCCTTTCTCTGACCCCTCCTGTAACTGGTTCGTCTTTCTCTTTACTCTCCTCCTATCTAATCTCTCTCTCTTATGTAGCCCCCTTCGCATCAGTCTTTCTACATCACCCTGTATATCTTTTACTTTCTCTCTACCTTTGCAACTGTCATCACACCTGTATTCCCATCCTTCTCTTGCTCATTTCTCTGACCCCTCCTGTAACTGGTTCGTCTTTCTCTTTACTCTCCTCCTATCTAATCTTTCTCTCTTATGTAGCCCCCTTCCCATCAGTCTTTCTTCATCACCCGGTATATCTTTTCCCTTCTCTCTACCTTTGCAACTGTCATCACACCTGTATTCCCATCCTTTTCTTTCTCATTTCTCTGACGCCTCCTGTAACTGGTTCGTCTGTCTCTTATGTAGCCCCTGTGCATCAATGGCTTTATCGCCTTGCTTGGGGTGAAACGATTAAAAAAATCATGCAATTTTGATTTTGACGTCTATAACTGGTTTTCGACTTTCCCTGTAAAAATGTCTTGAAGTCCGTTTGAAATTCCTTATTTTGTCAATAGAATCTAGAACGCTTTTCATATCGTCTTATTCACTGTGGCGTCAATTGAGATTTATGCAGAAGTTGTGGTACAGTGGATATCGGCTCGGAACGAGAAACCGGGGAGCCGAGTCCGAATTCCAGTTGAATCCATTGTATTCACTTACGCGCAAATACCCTTGGGAAAGGTATTAATCCGTCTCTTCCTTCCAGTTATGGGTTAAATAGCAGGACAGATTGAGTTCTAAACTTTGGTCGGCAACCAGTCTACCGCAGAAAGCAATGGCAACCTACTGCGGGATAATCTTCTGCCCAGTCAGTCATTTCTCTTTCGAGACATGATCGCCCAAGCGTGTATCACGTATGGCACTTAACTGACTGACTGAATATAATATTTGGAAACATGATTTAAGTTTTCTACTGGGCAAAAAGTGGGGGATCGGTTTTCCATTGTTATGAAGTAATAAACTGATCCCCCACTAATTACTACTGATTAATACAATACATCTCTTCTTCCATTCAGCGATAGTTTAAAGAGCAGGATAGAAAATCTTCTGCCCAGTCAGTCATGTCTCTTTCGAGACATGATCGCCCAAGCGTGTGTCACGTATGGCACTTAACTGACTGATTTCCTCGATTCGTCAAATTTCGCTTACTGCTTTAATCTTATATTTCTACTCAATCTTCTTACTTTTTCGTGTTTCAAAATTTAAATGTCTTGAAATCTCATCTATTATCGAAACTCACATCTGGTTTTCTCAATTTCTCGTTCTAATTTTGCCTTCCAAATAACTGCTCTTGTTTGTTGTTGATTTTTTTATCTGTCTTAATATTAAATTATTTCAGTAACCGCCAAAAATTTTGCATATATTAAGTTATGTATTTCATTGATAGGCGGACCTGAAGGAGACTAGCACCACCTTTAAATTAGCTGTTTTCCATTTTTTAGACTTTTTTCAGCGCAGTCATATCGATTATTACATAAAGTTTCCGATTATCAAAAAAATTTGGAAAAATTTCAATATTTAAACAATTTTAAGGGGGGCTAACTTTCTCATACAACGTTATGGTAAATCGATCCTCCATTTTGGAACCACGCGCGTTGAGGTCGCTCTGTTTTTTTTTTGTTTTTTTTTTGTTTTTTTGCTCTTGTTTTTGTCTTTTTCAAGTTTTCTTCAGTTCTTTAATGGCTTTATTCAAAAATTTCGCAAAGAATTCAGTTGTTGAATATACGCAAGCAAAAAGTTAATTGCTCAGGATCGATTTACTATAAGGTTGTATGAAAAACTAAGCACCCCCCCCCCACTAAAAATGTTTTTACAAATTTCTTTTGTCAATCGGAAAGTTTAGGGTTTAATAAATAAGATTGCTCTGAAAAAAGTAAAAAAAAAAAATCAACAAATTTACAGGTGGTTGTAATGTCGTACCGACGTGTGAGTCCTAAATGGAGGATCGATTTACTATAACATTGTATGAAAAACTGAACACCCACTAAAATTGTTTAAATCTTGAAATATTTCCAAATTCTTATTTTGTTAATCGAAAATTTAGGGTGTAATCGATAAAACTGCGCTGAAAAAAGTAAAAAAATAAAAAGTAAAAATAAAAAAAACAACAAATTTAAAGGTGGTGGTAGTCTCCTTCAGGTCCGCCAAAAGGTGGTGGTAGTCTCCTTCAGGTCCGCCCATTGATCTTTTTTGTCATTTACAATATTTTGCAATGCTGCATTATATGATGGCACAATCTAAATCTAAACTTATTTATAAATGGAACTTTGTCTATGTATGTATGCGCGCGCGCGTGTGTGTGTGTGTGTGTGTGAGTGTGTGTGAGTGTGTGTGTGTGTGTGTGTGTGCCCTTTACCTATAGACTCCGAACGGCTGAACCGATTTTCTTCAAATTTTACACAGTTGTACTATAAGCGTCTGCGAGTGTTCTTAGCTAGGTTTTGTGTCGAGGTACCTCCAATGAATATCGAAAATCGATAATCGAAAAAATCGGGTAATAGAAGGAGTGGTCCGATTTTAATCAAATTTCATACACTCATAGACAAAGACATAAGAAACGAGATTTTCCTGACGGCTGCAACCTCCAGGAATACAAATGCAGTGTCAATACCCATCTCTTATCCACTTCACTCCAGTTCTTTCTACATCACCCTGTTTTTTTTTTTCTCTCTACCTTCGCAAATGAATTCACACCTGTGTCCCCATCCTTCTCTTGCCTTTTCTCTGGCACCTCCTCTAACTGGTTCGTCTTTCTCTATACTCTTCTCGTATCTAAACTTTTGCTTTTATGTAGCGAGCCCCCTGCGCATCAGTGGCGGTACCGCCTTGCTTAGGGTGGCGGGAAACGATTTTAAAAAATGCGGTTTTACGCTCCAGGATTTCAATGCTGTTGTTTTCAAGGAATGATTCCCCAATGTCATTTGATTCATCCTCATCAGTGACAGAATCTGTTGTTTATGCCGCATCTAGATACTTCCATTTTATTTCCTGGGACATATAGGCTTGGTTGGCAACCAGTCTACTGCAGAAAGAAATGGCTACCTACTGTGGAATAATCTTCTGCCCAGTTAGTCATGTCTTTTTCAAGACATGATCTTCCAAGCGTGTATCACGTATGGAACTTAACTGACTGACTGAATACAATAGTTGAAAACATGATTAAGGCTTCTACTGGGCATAAAGTGGGGGATCGGTTTTCCATTGTTATGAAGTAATAAACTGATCCCCCACTAATTACTAAGTTTAAAGAGCAGGATAGAAAACCTGCCCAGTCAGTCATGTCTCTTTCGAGACATGATCGCCCAAAGCATGTATCACGTATGGCACTTAACTGACTGAATACAATAGTTGAAAACATGATTAAGGCTTCTACTGGGCATAAAGTGGGGGATCGGTTTTCCATTGTTATTAAGTAATAAACTGATCCCCCACTAATTACTACTGATTAATACAATACATCTCTTCTTGCATTCAGCTATAGTTTAAAGAGCAGGATAGAAAATCTTCTGCCCAGTCAGTCATGTCTCTTTCGAGACATGATCGCCCAAAGCTTGTATCACGTATGGCACTTAACTGACTGACTGAATACAATAGTTGAAAACATGATTAAGGCTTCTACTGGGCATAAAGTGGGGGATCGGTTTTCTAATGTTATGAAATAATAAACTGCTCCTCTTCTAATTACTACTTAATAACATAATATATTTTTCCCCTCTAGCTATGAATCAAATAACAGGACAGATTGTGTTCCTTAGCCTTGGATGGCGACGAGTCTACCGCAGAAAGCAATGGCAATCTACTTGCGGGATAATTTTCTGCCCAGTCAATCATGTCTCTTTCGAGACATGATCGCCCAAGCGTGTATCACGTATGGCACTTAACTGACTGATGGTTGTAGTTGTATTTAGTTTCATCTTATCTATTAATGCATTTGAGAGTTGTTGTTTTTTTCTCTCTATGATGCCATTATGTACATTGGTAAGCATATTTGAGTCTAGAGAGGGCTTTATTTTAGTTCGTACCATTTCCCTCCATATTTGGAATGTCTGATCCTTAAAGTTCTTTTGTGGATTTTCGAGGACAGTGGAAAAAGATGTCATGCCTTGTTTATACTTTTCCTGATTCTAGTTCAACGTTGAAGTCAGTTCGGTTTTTGTGATCAGGTGTCTTATTGTTAGTGGAAGAGTTTGGTCCACTGTTAATTCTTTCAAATTCCAGACTGTTTTCTCTCTTATTTTCTCTAGCTTTTGTTCGTAAACGTTTAGGTTCATTTTTTGTTTTTCGTTTTATCTTGAAATGCGCAAAGAGTAAGGGGTAATGTTGTCATTACCTCAAGGACGTCTAGGTCCGGGACATGACAGTCAACTGCATCCGGTAGCAAGGCCTCTGATTGTGAGGTTGTGAGGAACATGGAACCACCTATTAATTGCTGTTGTTCTTAGGTCCACCCTGATCCGGAGTGGTAGCACCTATTAGGGTCCCAGCTATGGGCAAATAGTTAACCCCGTAACTAGAGACAAAACACTATAAAAATATAAAAAATACACTTTTAAAGATATATATATATATATATATATATATATATATATATATATAGGAAATATACGTTTTTGAAAGAATATTACTATCAATGCATTTTTGAAGAAAAATTATTACTATAACACATTTTTGATAGAAAAAATATTCTCAGCAACACATTTCTTAATAGAAAACTAGAACAAATTTCCAAGTTTCTAAAATAAAAAAGAATAAAAACAAAAGTTTTTCATTAAAATCTGACTAAATCAACCTTCTCACTATAACCGAACATTAAAAAAATACCTTAAAATCCCACCTTTTTGGCATTAAATAACCCACAGAGGTTGATATGCCGTTAAAATAAAAAAGAATAAAAACAAAAAAAAATTATATTAAAATCTGACTAAATCAACTTTCTCATTATAACCGAACATTATGAAAAATACCTTAAAACTCCACCTTTTTGGCATTAAATAAACCACAGAGGTGTCGATATGCCGTTAAACAAAACTCAAACTCAAGGACGACTATAGTAAAGAGCTTATCATATCCATGAGTGACCACATTATTGTGACCATATTATTATTATGTCCTTTTTCATCATATTTTTTATTTCTGCTATGGTCACACTACCAACCAAGTCTGCGGGAAGACTTAAGGAAGGTCGTGGCGTGTTGTTATGGCTCCATTTGATGTTTTTTCTATCTCCCCTATCATCCCGAACAATACATAGACAAAGTTTACCTTAGTGTGCGGGCTGTACTTATAAGACAATTTTTTTTATATATCTCTCAAGCTGGGGTTTCGATGTGTTGTTTTGTTCCATTTTTTATCATTCCAAGTGCACCTACTATCACTGGCACGACTCTTGTTTTCAATTTCCACATTTTTTCTATTTCAATTTCCAGGTTTTTATATTTTGACAGTTTTTCGAATTCCTCGGTTGCTATGTTACAATCCGCTGGACAAGCCATATCAATCAACAGACAAGTTTTCTCTTTCTTGCTTTTAACAATAATATCTGGCCTATTTGCTTCAATTTTCCTGTTTGTGTAGATGGTTTAATCCCATAGAATGGTGACATCTTCTATTTCTGGAACTGAAGGTGGGTGATGTTCATGCTAGTGTTTGTTTACATATTTTCCATAGTGTTTGCATATTGTCCAATGTAAATATTGTCCCACTCTATCGTGGCGATTTTTATATTCATTTGGGGCAAGTACAGAACAGCCTGAGATTAGGTGGTCTATTGTTTCTTGGTGTTTATCACAAAACCTGCAATTTGCATCCATATTATTCTGTATAATATTTGCTTGAAAGTTTCTAGTGAAAAGACTTTGGTCTTGCGCTGCAAGAATAAAGCCTTCAGTCTCAGACATTAATCCAGATGCACGTAACCATCAATGAGTATTAACTTTATCAACATTGGATTTATTGGCACGTTCTGGATATTGGCTATGAAGAAGTTTGTCTTGGCAGAGTTGTTTCATCTGTTCAAGAGCTTTATCCTTGGCTTTCAGTTTCATATTTTTTGCGACAATATTTGGTTCTTGGCTTCTGTTTTTCTTTTTTGCAGTATCTACTAAATGTAAATTTTGTTTGTATTTACTGCCTTCTTTTATTATTATTATTTTGTTGTCATTTTTCATCATCTTTCGATTTCTGCTATGGTCGCATTACCAACCAAGTCTGCAGAAAGACCTAAGGCAGGTCGTGGCGTCTTGTTATGGTTCCATTTCATGTTTTTTCTATCTCCCCTATCATCCCTAGCGTTACATAGACAAAGTTCTTCTTAGTGTGTGTTCTGTATTAACGAGACATTTTTTTGTATATCTCTCAAGCTGGGATTTCCAGGGACTTTTTCAATGTGTTGTTTTGTTCCATTTTTTTTATAATTCCAAGTGCACCTACTAATACTGGTGCGATTCTTGCTTTCAATTTTCATATTTTTTCTATTTCAAGTTCTAGGTTTTTATATTTTGACAGTTTTTCGAATTCCTTGGTTGCTATTTTACAATCCGCTGGACAAGCCATATCAATTAATAGACAAGTTTCGCTTTCTGGTTTTGGACAATAATATCTGGCCTATTTGCTTCATTTTTTCTGTCTGTGTAGATGGTGTAATCCCATAGAATGGTGACATCTTCTATTTCTGTAACTGGTGCTAGGTGATGTTCATACCAGTGTTTGTTTACAGATTTTCCATAGTGTTTGCACAATATCCAATGTAAATATTACCTCACTCTATCGTGGCGATTTTATATTCATTTGGGGCAGGTACAGAATAGCCTGAGATTAGGTGTTCTATTGTATCTTGGTGTTTATCAAAAAACCTGCATTTTGGATCCATATTATTATGTATTATATTTGCCTGATAGGTTCTAGTAAAAAGACTTTGGTCTTGCGCTGCAAGAATAAAGCCTTCAGTCTCAGACTTTAAACCAGATGCATGTAATCATCGATGACTATTAACTTCATGAACATTGGATTTATTGGCACGTACTGGATATTGGCCATGCAGAGGTTTGTCTTGCCAGCGCTGTTTCATCTTTTCAAGAGCTTTATCTTTGGCTTTCATTTTCATATTTTTTGCCGCAATAGTTGGTTCTTGGCTTCTGTTTTGCTTTTCTACTGAATCTACTAAAAGTAAATCTTGTTTGTATTTACTGCCATTTATTATTGAATATTTTTTCTTTCTTTCTTCATGTTGCCTTACTAATTGTATCATCCAATCCTTTGTTGTTTCTATGTATGTTAGTAAGCCAATAGTTGTTGTCTTGTATGACAATTCTAGCTGAATAAGACCTCTTCCACCTTCTTTACGGGGTATGTATAGACGGCCTACATCAGCCTTTGGATGATGCATCTTTTGCTTAGAAAGAAGCTTTCTTGTTTTAGAATCCATTCGCCTGATGTCGTTTAGAGTCCGGTTTAAGATGTTGAAACTATATTGGACAACTGGTATTGCAAGGCTATTAATGGCCATAATTCTGTTCTGAGAATTCAATTCAGTTTTTAATATAATTCGTAGCCTTCTATAGTACTCTTTACGCACTATTTCTTTCATTTTTTATGGTGAATGTTTTCACTCTCATTTACACCTAGGTATTTATAAGCTTCTTCTTGTTTCAATTCTTTTATTGTTACAGCAGGGTCTAAGCTAATTGAGGATGTTTCTTGTATTGATCCACGTAAAACTGTAGCTTTAGCACATTTATTCAAATTGAATTTCATTCGATGTCTTCGCTGAAGCATTTTACAGTTTGCAGAAGACCTTCCAGCTCATTATCATTCTTAGCATATAACTTTAAGTCACCCATGTAAAATAACTGGCTTATTTTCTTTTGGCCTATTTTTTTCTGTCTTATTAAGTTGATTGGTTAGTGCTATTAATAAATGTTATGCTGAATAATAAGGGAGACTTATCATCATTATTATTATTATCATCATTATTATTATTATTATTATTATTATTATTAGATATACGAGTGTCTGGCTTTCTCGTTATCCTTGGTTTAGTCTAGTATGGCGTTGATGACTCAGCAATCATTCGAAAAGGCAAATTGAAATGGTGAGATGAAAAAAAATATTGACATGTATGGAAATATATTAAAATTGTTAAAGTAAGCAAATATTAACAAAATGAACTAATTTTGTCACATGTTCAAGTCGTGCTGATGGTAGACGCATTATTTTTGCTATCTTTGTATATATATTTTCGTTTCTTTCCATTATGAGTAGATCTGTCAGCGATACACATTGTAATGCATTTCAATATGGTGCCAATTATATTCAGACAAGGAAATTCCAATAATAATCATTAATATTAATGACAATTTCACGAAATTGACATACACACAGGCTTTGATATTACTGTATTGTTAATATATTATTTTTATATTACTGCCTTTACCAGAATTCTATATATACTGATTAAATATGCATATATGTAAATTGAAATGAATATGCGCTTAAGCATACGCACACAGATATACACACGTACTTGCCTAGATAAATAGATGCTTCATGAAAATACTTTTATAGTTAGATAAATCTTTAAAATTTTTGGAAAGACAAAGTCATAGATAGGTTATATATATATATATATATATATATATATATATATATATAGATAGATAGATAGATAGATAGATAGATAGATATGAACAGACTGAGATAGATAAACAATAGACTTTG
Organism: Ascarosepion bandense; assembly: GCA_037127315.1. Classification (NCBI taxonomy): domain Eukaryota; kingdom Metazoa; phylum Mollusca; class Cephalopoda; order Sepiida; family Sepiidae; genus Ascarosepion; species Ascarosepion bandense. The sequence goes on from JBBBDQ010001878.1 coordinate 1,062,993, forward strand.
ATAGATAGATAGATAGATAGATAGATAGATAGATAGATAGATAGATAGATATGTAGAGACTGATATAGATAGATAGATAGATAGATAGATAGATATGAACACACTGAGATAGATAGATAGATAGATAGATATGAACAGACTGAGATAGATAGATAAACAATAGACTTTGATAGATAGATAGATAAATAGATAGATAGATAGATAGATAGATAGATATGAACACACTGAGATAGATAGATAGATAGATAGATAGATAGATAGATAGATAGATAGATAGATAATGAAAATACTGAGATAGATAGATAGATAGATAATGAACATACTGAGATAGATAGATAGATAGATAGATAGATAGATAGATAGATAGATAGATAATGAACATACTGAGATAGATAGATAGATAGATAGATAGATAGATAGATAGATAGAAACATTGAATTTGTGGATCTATAAATCGATGCGAGTTATTTGTCTTTTGTCAAAAGAAATTAGTTTCGCATCGTATCTCGACTTATTAATAAATTCATTTTTCTTTCGCCTATAAATATATGCAGGTTTTGTAATGGAATTGTTAACATGTTGAAGTATAAAGAAAGCAAAAATATTCAACATAAACATATGAATGTTTAAAAAAATAACATGTAATAATGCGTGTGCTTTTCTATGAAATCGATTTCAGCATTGAAAACGACTTAGTTACGAGAGGCTCATGTGTTTTGACGACGTTGCCCATCAGGTTCTCGACGGGTTCCATGAAAAATTTCTTGGAATTTAGGATAGTCTACTTGCTCTTTCTCTCGAAGATAAAACAGACGCTGTACTTCTGGAGCTGGTAATATACCCAGCAAATACGGAATATTTTGCAATCGACGCCAACACGTATTTTGGTCGGGGTATATATGAGGCTTTAGCGATAGTACTGTTCCGTTGTAATTTTTTTTTAATCATTTCACCCCAAGCAAGGCGGAAATGCCACTGATGTGCAGGGGGCTACATAACTGTAAAAAGATTAATTAGAAGAGAGTGAGGAGTACAGACCAGTTAGAAAAGAGCAATAGAAAGATGAGAATGCAGGTGTGATGACAGTTACATGGGTGGAGGGAAAGGGAAGGATATAAGGGGTGGGGAGATAGCTAGAATCCAGTGGTTAATAGATGAGTATTTACATTGCATTTAAATTCTTGGAGGTTGTAGCCATCAGGAAATCAAGAATATGGGAGCGAGTTCCACAATTAGTTCCCTTACTAAAAACATACAGCTCATTACCCAACCTTGTCAATATGTTACGGTGTCCCTATATAAAGGGCTGTAGTTGAAAAAAATGAACAATTATAACACCCTAATACTTTTATTCATTGTATAACTGTTATGTTGAAACACACCTATTCCTAAGACAATGGACTCTTCCTCTTATATTAATAAGAGTTAACAGGAAGTTAACTCGAGAAGTTCTCGGGAAGTTCGTGGGAGTTCTTAGAAGTTCTAGAGAGTTCTTTAGAGTTCTACTGGCGTTCAGTAGAACTATTAGTTAGTTCCAGTTTGGACATAGTCGGATTAAGCCAGCTGATAGTAGTCGGCAGTTAGCCGAATACTAAGGAGTCAGCTTACAGTGGATTAATACCTTTCTCAAAGTCATTCGTGCGTAAGTGAATACAACGAATTCGATTGGAATTCGAACTTGGTTCTCCGATTTCTCCTTCCGAGCCGATATCTACTGTATCAAAAGGCACATCCGAAAAGTCAGAGAAAGACTTTAAAAAAGCTTCTTGAAACGTTTTATAATTCTAGAATAAGGATTTCTCTTCTTATTCTTCACTTACGCTCAAATAACCTTAGGAAAGAGATTAACCAGTCACTTCTATCTCAGAGCTATGGCTTAAATAGCAGGATAAATAGATTCTGTGTCCTTGGTTGGCGACTAGTTTACTGTTATGGTGAAACACACCTATTCCTCAGATAATGGACTCCCCTTCCTATATTAATAAGAGTTAGCAGGAAGTTAACTCGAGAGGTTTTTGGGAAATTCATAGGAGTTCTCGAGAGTTCTTTAGAGTTCTATTGGAGTTCAGTAGAACTACAAGGCAGTTGATATTAGTCGGCAGTTAATCGAATACTAAGGAGTCAGTTTTCAGTGGATGATTACCAAGTTCCTAACATTTAGGGTGCGACATGGCATGATTATAACTTTCAGTGCGAAAACTATTCCACAACCCTAATCATATGAGGCAGTTAAAAACAAACTTCGACTACACCAATAGTTTTTTTTAATTCGCGGCAGCGTACACAATGGATTAAAGCTACGTTTTCAAACACGATGCTGGATAATTAAGTCTAATAGATATTAAGACCTTTGGATAAGTTCTCGCTGACTTTTCATGAAAAGTAAAGTTTTTCTTTACAAAAATTAATAAAAACATTGCACTAAATTAACTGTCCATCGCCAGCCACTACATATGCCCATATTTTTGGCAGTACTTGAATTCCACGTCGGAAAACGGCACACCTTTGAGGCTAACCACGATTCGACCTATTTGTTTGGTATCATCATAAGAATGAAAGTGCTTCTCAGCTAGGCGATGTGATATCGATGGGAACATGTGATAATCAGACTAGGCAATAGGTCTGAGCAAATGGTTGACGGAGCGGGGCTTGGAAGAGATACCAAGAGAAGAATTACTAAATTACGAAAACTACTCCACAACAATAATATGCGTATAAGTTATAGCATTTCGTATGATGTGAGTCGATTTTAACCCATCGATCCCTAGTGGAGTATAGACCATCAACGATCTCTCGCCATCGTTCTCTTTTCGGATCTGGTTTGTTGTAGTCGATACTCTTACAACTTTTTTTGCGACAGGTAGAGAGATTAAACCTACGCAGACTCGTTTATCCTCCGGGTTGAGCTGGTTTTAAATTCAGTGATTTTCTTTCTCTTAGACTGGTTGCTGAACTCTGTCTTGATATTTTCCATATATCTTGTCGGAGAAGAGATGGATTCATACAATTCCCAAGGGCTTTTATGCGGCAGTGAATGTAATTCGTTTATGATGAGAGTTCTATCTAATATATGACCAGAACTTTTATGCATTTTTGGTTAAAAATAATTTCTTGATTTCTATATTGCATCCAACATCTTCCATTAATTTCAATGAGGGAAATAAAGAAAAAGCGGAAATGTGGTATTACAGAAGGATAGTAAGAATATCGTGACATATATGTAATAAGAATCCTCACCCATGTCATTAGACGATGGACAATCTCCTCATAGCTGAAGAGGGAATTTGAAGCGGCAGAAATGTGTTTCTACAAAACGATGCAGAGACTTCGATGGACTATTAATGTAAGCAACATTTTAGCTTAAAGAAAATGAATTTGTTAAAAACTAAGAAGAGTTCTTTTCATATATATGTGATATTAACCCTCATATCGTCATTAGACGATGGACAATCTCCTCATACCTGAAGAGGGAATTTGAAGCAGCAGAAATGTGTTTCTACAAAGCGATGCTGAGACTTCGATGGATTATTAATGTAAGCAGCATTTTAGCTTAAAGAAAATGAATTTGTTAAAAACTAAGAAGAGTTCTTTTCATATATATGTGATATTAACCCTCATATCGTCATTAGACGATGGACAATCTCCTCATACCTGAAGAGGGAATTTGAAGCGGCAGAAATGTGTTTCTACAAAGCGATGCTGAGACTTCGATGGACTATTAATGTAAGCAACATTTTAGCTTAAAGAAAATGAATTTGTTAAAAATTAAGAAGAGTTCTTTTCATATATATGTGATATGAATCCTCATATCGGCATTAGCCGGTGGACAGTGTCCTCATATCTGAAGAGGAAATTGGAGGCAGCAAGCATGTGTTTCTACAAACCGATTCTAGGAATTCCATGGTCGCAGAATGTAAGCAAATATGTAGCTTAAAGATGATAACAACTTTGTTAAAAACTAAGAAAAGAGTTCTTCATATGTACGTGACATGAATCCTCATGCATGGCACTACACAATCTTCTCATACCTGAAGACGAAATTGGAGGCAACAGAAATTAGTTTCTACAAAGTGATGATAGGGATTCCATGGATGGAGAATGTAAGCAACTATGTATCTTATAGAAAATGGTAATCATAAAAATGGCAGATAAATATTCTTGGATGCCTAATGTAGAAGGAAAGATTGGAAAACTGTCAGGGCAATTCAGGGCACATCGGTGGCAGAAGAGGTACGTGATATTTTGGGCCATCTACCGGAAATGAAGAAACACTGCTAAATAGTCTGACGGATAGAAATTGTAGAATGTCAAAGCGACCGTTCCAAGAGAAAATATCCCTTGCTAGAGAAGTAGAAATGGATGCTAAGAATATTAGAGAAAGAAAGGCTGTGGTTGGGGAGGTGTTTTTATTGGTTACTGTTTCATTTCATTGTGTTTCCCGTGAGATTTGGGCTAAAACGACTGCGATAATTATCACCATATATTGTCCCCGTCAATCGAAACTAGACAGAGGGTGCTGAGAAACGGAGGGTGCTGAGAAACGGTGCTGAGAAACGGAGGGTGCTGAGAAACAGATTGTGATGAGAAACAGAAGGTGCTGAGAAACGGAGGGTGATGAGAAACGGAGAGTGCTGAGAAACGGAGGGTGCTGAGAAACAGAGAGTGCTGAAAAACGGAGAGTGCTGAAAAACGGAGAGTGCTGAGAAACGGAGGGTGATGAGAAACGGAGAGTGCTGAGAAACGGAGGGTGCTGAGAAACGGAGAGTGCTGAGAAACGGAGGGTGATGAGAAACAGAGAGTGCTGAAGAACGGAGAGTGCTGAAAAACGGAGAGTGCTGAGAAACGGAGGGTGCTGAGAAAAGGAGAGTGCTGAGAAACGGAGGGTGCTGAGAAACGGAGGGTGCTGAGAAACAGAGAGTGCTGAAAAACGGAGAGTGCTGAAAAACGGAGAGTGCTGAGAAACGGAGGGTGATGAGAAACGGAGAGTGATGAGAAACGGAGGGTGCTGAGAAAAGGAGAGTGCTGAGAAGCGGTGGGTGCTGAGAAAAGGAGAGTGCTGAGAAGCGGTAGGTGATGAGAAACAGAGGGTGCTAAGAAACGGAGGGTGCGGGGAAACTGAGGGTGCTGAGAAACAGAGAGTGCTGAAAAACGGAGAGTGCTGAGAAACGGAGGGTGCTGAGAAACGGAGAGTGCTGAGAAACAGAGGGTGCTGAGAAACGGAGGGTGCTGAGAAACGGAAAGTGCTGAGAAACGGAGGGTGCGGGGAAACAGAGGGTGCTGAGAAACAGAGAGTGCTGAAAAACGGAGAGTGCTGAAAAACGGAGGGTGCTGAGAAACGGAGAGTGCTGAAAAACGGACAGTGCTGAGAAACAGAGGGTGCTGAGAAACAGAGGGTGCTGAGAAACGGAGAGTGCTGAGAAACAGAGGGTGCTGAGAAGCAGATGGTGCTGAGAAACGGAGAGTGCTGAGAAATGGAGGTGCTGAGAAACGGAGGGTGATAAGAAACGGAGGGTGCTGAGAAACGGAGGGTGATGAGAAACTGAGGGTGCTGAGAAACAGAGGGTGTTGAGAAACGGAGGGTGCTGAGAAATGGAGGTGCTGAGAAACGGAGGGTGCTGAGAAACGGAGAGTGCTGAGAAACGGAGGGTGATGAGAAACTGAGGGTGCTGAGAAACAGAGGGTGTTGAGAAACGGAGGGTGCTGAGAAATGGAGAGTGCTGAGAAACAGAGAGCGCTGAGAAACGGAGAGTGCTGAGAAACGGAGGGTGCTGAGAAACGGAGAGTGCTGAGAAACGGATATTGCTGAGAAACGGAGGGTGTTGAGAAAATAAGCCTAATGTTGCCTCAGTGTTGTTACTTTCTTTAAAAAATTTTTGCAGGAACGGTTTGTGAGGTAATATAATGATTTTGGCATGTGTTAGTAATATTGCTATGAGTAATCCATCGAAGTAGATTCTCCTTAAAGAATTATAAGGTGATATTTATAAAATTATATATATATATATATATATATAGTCATCCGCAGACAGATCTGTTTCGCCGTATCACAGCTCATCAGTACGGATAGACTCCGATTGCTTTTTTACCCAGGATTGAAACCCGACCGAAATTGCGTCAGTCGGCGACTCTACCCTGGGCTACGGGCGTTCGGTGGAAGTAGGCAGACATTTTAGCGCATATCATTATACGCGCCCAATAGCTAGAGCGCTCTAATTCATTTCATTGAATGAGCGATATATATATATATATATATATATATATATATATTATTATTATTATTATATTTTAGAACATGTACATAACTTCTCTATATATAATCGCTACGAAGGCGCATCCGTTTCTGCATCGGAGGTACCGATGCTTCATCAGGCGATGTGGTACTGGGAATCCTTTTCATTTTCGTTTATGTCGTTTTGTTAGGGGTATTGGCTGTGGGGTGGGGTTGATATTGTGATATTTCGTTGACAGTTGGAATATTTTGTGGAGAGTGTTAGTGTGTGTGGGTGGGTGTTAGCAAGATAATGTGGTCAGTCTGTGACCATTGGAATTTATTAGTTGGTTCGGATATTTTTTTTGTTTATTTTTATTTTTGCAGAGTCTTTACAATCGGTGTAAGTTTGCATGTTTAATCTTAATATTGGGTTTAGGGAATGTGTTTTTTGTCTTACATTTTTAATTCACTGCGCATAAAGAAATAGATACAAATAATATAGGACTATATAGAGACGACGGACTCATGATAATTATTGAATCTACTGGTTTTCTATGAATCATAAATGAAAAAGATTATGGAAACATTTCATAAATGAAAATGAAAAGGATTCCCAGTACCACATCGCCTGACGAAGCATCAGTACTCCTTCGTAGCGATTATATATAGAGAAGTTATGTACATGTTCTAAAATATAATTTATAATAAATATTCACAGCTCTATATAGAAAATTATATATCGAGCACTGTTTAAAATTAATGTTTAGGACGTGGAAAGAATTCTTCGTTCTGTATTCACTCGGATATATATATATATATATATATATATATATATATATATATATATATATATATATATATATAAACACAAACTTATCACTACACTCGTTTCGAAAAAACCCTCCGCGTATATACGTGGAAGGAAAAAATGGTTGTGAAAAAGAATGAGCTAAACACATGAGTATCAGCCAAAGAGATTTAGACCGAGTCAGCACGTACCTAAAAGAAAAAGAAACGAGACGAGTAACCAATAACAAAAAGCACTCAATACTTGAGCAGAGCAGAATAAGTAAATTAAACCTAGTGAGTCAAAAAACCTACCAAGGTTTCACCTAAACGGATCTTCAGGGAACGTTGGAGCCAAGGTTCTCTGAAGATCAGTTTAGGTGAAACCTTGGTAGGTTTAGGTTTATTGGCTGACTAGGTTTAATTTACTTGATATATATATATATATATATATATATATATATATAAATTAAGACAGACGCTTTATTTCATGGTGAATCGGAAGTATGGCCTATTACAGGCGAGCCATCGTCAGTTTCCATCTTTATTTAACGAAGGATTCTACACGAATCATGTAGAATCCTTCGTTAAATAAATACGGAAGCTGATGATGGTTCGCCTGAAATAGGCCTACACTTTCGATTCACCATGAAATAACGCGTCTGTCTTAATTTTTCTTATATTTGCTCTATATGTATTTATATGCATATATGTTTAGAGCTCTCTTAGAGAGTTATCCTACCATTATATGTAAAGGATACTCCTTTGGATTCTTCTATGTCCACAAGACATGCTGATTTATATATAAAATAAAACTCAACACATCATTTAAAGTGGTTATAAATTATAATTTATTTCTATGAGTGAAATTAGCTCATTTCTTCAGACCATACTATATTCCTTACACTCGGTACAAATATGGAACGAATATAGTGTCGTCTGAAGAAATGAACTTATTAGTTCATAGAAATGAATTATAATTTATAACCATTTTAAATGATATATTGAGATTTTCTTTATATATATATATATATATATATATATATATATATATATATATATATATATCCTGTTGCTCTGGATAACATTCATTAAATTCTCTATACAGATCTAACACTTCATATTTTATATTAATTTTATCTTGTCGGATTATCCTCGCCATTCACGGAGTTGACATCATTACCTATATATATATATATATGCACACGAAAAATCTAAAGTGGGCCAAAACCTACCGCGGTTTCACACTACGGATCGTCAGGGAAAATGCTGAAGTACTAAAGATAAAAAGCAAATAAATAGACTTTCACAAAGAATGGGAAAAACCATACCAACACATGAAAGGGGAGTAAAAAAACCGTAATAACACAATACCATTTTTCTTCACTGCGGAATCTTGAATGTTTTGTTCTTGTTCCGCTGGTTTCTTTTTTTTTCTCCCCATTTATCCGAAGACTTAGTACGCCGGATTGTAACGGATTTAGGTTCTGTTTGTTAATGGTTTTTCCGAAGGTTTATATTGGCATAAATTTACGAAGTGCATTCATACAGAGTCTAAGTAGTTATTATTATCATTATATATATATATATATATATATATATATATATATATATATATTTGGGATCAAACAAAAACACCTTTAAGACCAGGTGGTTCAATCACAGGTATACATTTAAAATACAAAACTTTTTAAAAAATGTACAAATTTGGGTAGCCATGTGAGGAAATTGAAATTAAATATGAAAAAAATATGGAAATTGAAATTAAATATAGAAAAAACCCAGACATAACGTGGAGTATAGTGAGAACAGCCAAACCTTACAATGGTGAAAAAATAGATAGCCTGTGGCAGGAAGAAAAGTTAGAGATTATGTTATTCTCAAACAAAAATAAATTATTGAAGGAAAGAACAGAAATTATGACTCAGTGTAACCAGACCAAAAAATACCTACTAGGTTCATACAACCATGGATAAAAAATTATAATTTCTTCTAAATTTAAAAATTGAGCATTCAAAAATTCCCCATTAGGTAAGCGTTTAAAACTATCCGTAAAAATCGATAAAATCAGTTATTGCAAATCGCCTGAAGACACCACATGGTAGAAATCCAGGTCGCGTAATAACTCGTTTACAAATGAAAAATATTCAAAAGTTCTACAATGTAATTGTATTGAACACTTTTTAATACAAATGTGTTCTGGTCTAATTTTGGTATGACCAAAAAGTAAGTAATTAAACAATCAATCTATCAATATATATATATATATATATGAAGAATGCCTAGTGAGCCAGACAGGCCTACCTAGGTTTCATCTAAACGAAACAACAGGGAAAGAGGGAGCTAGCTTTCTCTGACGATCCGTTTAGGTGAAACCTAGGTAAGCCCGTCTGGCTCACTAGGTATTTTTTACTTATTCCGCTCTACCTAAGTATTGAGCACTTTTTGTTAGTTGATTACTCGTATCGGGGTTTTTCTTTGGCCTACGTGCTGACTGGGTTCGAACCCTTTTGACTGATGTTCATGTACTTAACTCCTCCTTTTTAAAACCGTTTTTTCTTTTCTTCGTAGATTCGTGTCGATGGTTTTTCGACACGAGAATAGTTATAACCTCATATATATATATATATATATATATATATATATATATATGCATGTTTCATTAAAAAATATAGACTGGTCTATTTATTTTATATAAATATTTTCATATTGTCTAATAAGCTTAATAGCATTATCATTAAATGATGAAAAAATATTATATAATCGAATCTAAGCTTTCATCATTTAATGATAACGCTATTAAGCTTATCTGACAATATGAAAAAATTTACATAAATTAAGTAGACAAAACTTGTCTATATGATTTAATGAAACATGCATTAATGAAGAAACCTAAATACACAAAATATTTACATATTTCTCTTCTTTATATTAATCAATCGTCTATCTTTTCTTTATCCTTGCTTTCCTCTTTCTTTGGGGTTATTTTCGAATGAGCGAGAAATTTTCATAAATAACCGTTACAAATGTTTATTCTAATGTGGATATTTGACCGTCTATGTAAAATAAAATAAAAGAAAAGAAATTTTTGGGGGGGCGGGATATTTTGAGCACCAACTGTTGTACCATTTGGGTCTGACGAACTGCGATAATAACATCAGGACGTGGTGAAATATGTATTACCCATTGTAATAATCTAAAATATTTTTTAAATCTAAACTTATTTATAAATGGAAATTTGTCTGTCAGTGTATGTATGTGTGTGTGTGTCCGTTACCTCTAGACTCCGAAACGGCTGAACCGATTTTCTTGAAAATTTACACAGTTGTAAAATAAGCGTCTGCGAGTGTTCTTAACTAGGTTTTGTGTCGAGTTACCCCCGATAAATATCGAAAATCAATAATCGAAAAAAATCGTGTTATAGAAGGAGTGATCCGATTTTAATCAAATTTGATACACTCGTAGACAAAGACTTAAGAAACGATATTCAGAAGTTTCAACGTTGCAGTTCTTACAATAGTGCAGAAAATCGATAATATATATATATATATATATATATATATATATATATATATATATATAAAGGGCAAGATGTTTGTGTGTGTGTTTATCTGTATGTTTGTATTTCTTTCAGCCCTTTTATTTTAGTTTTTGCTTCAGGTTTGACTCTCAGTAGGTATAAATGTAGTTCTTTGTTTAAGCCATGATACCATTTACTCAGAGGACTTATTTAGCCTTCAAAATTCAGTTTGCGACGAAAAAAACTGATTTGATGTCGATACCAGGAAATCAAAATTTGACTTACATCCATTTATTTTTCTTTCCGTCTACGGTTTCGTTTTAACTGGAAACAACTATTGCTTTTAGTCTTTCGTGCCAACGTCCAAAGAATCTGAGCTTCAGGACCATGGATTAGTTTGAAAGCTTTCATTACACCCGAACAACGCCGGGCTATATATATATATATATATATATATATATATATATATATATATGTGTGTGTACTCTCACAAATACACAGATTTATTTATTTATCTGTTTCGTTTTGGATCTGACGAAATTAGCAAATGCATAATCGGTTTGATCAAATCCTTTCTCACTTTTCATGCGACATTTCCAATGCATCAAATTTTGAAACTTTGTCAGGCTTTTAATATCCGTTTTAAATTAACACATCGTCGATAGGGAGAGTCGCATGGATGCAATGCAAACAAATACATTGCTTTTGACCCCCTTTGAAGGATTACATCCATTGTGGAAAGAACTGTTTGTTTGTTTGTTTGTTTGTTTGTTTCGAGGTTTAACGACCTATCAATCCTTATGGGATCATTTTAAGGCCATAACCAATGATTTTTGTGTAAGGTTATTTTTATTTTTACAACATTTTTCTTTTCGAGTATCAAGATTCATTGGGATTTGTTTTTAAGAGCAGTGTCCCCAAGTCCTACCCTTGTTATTTAACCCATAACTGTAGAGAAGGGACGGATTAATACCTTTTTCCAAGTTTACCAGTGCTTAAGTGAATGCAGGGTATTCAACTGCAATTCGAACTCGGCTCACGGATTTCTCTTTCCGAGCCGATATCCACTGCACCACAACGCACATCCGTCGCTATACGCTTAAAACACTTGACATTCCCAAGCGGTCACCCATCTAAGTACTGACAAGGCTCAACGTTGCTTAAATTTGGTGATCGAGCAAGAACCGGTGGATTCAACGTGATATGGCAGTAAGCACGCACATCCGTCACTAAACGCTTACAGCACCTGGTATTCCCAATCGGTCACCCATCTAAGTACTGACCAGGCTCAACGTTGCTTAACTTCGGTGATCGAGCAAGAACCGGTGGATTCAACGTGATAGAACTGTACAAAACTGTTCCATCCATAACTTTTTTACTTTGAAGCTATTCTGATAATGAACAAAAAGAATTTAACTTGAAGCTGAAAAAAAACTGTGATGTTTTAAAATCATTCGACTTGAACCAAGAAATGGATTAACAAACTTTTTTGATAGTCATTCACTCTTCTTTATTCTTTTTTTCAATACAAACGCGACTTGAAGGTTAAATCAATGCATTTCATTTTTTTTACTTAAACATCCACAAATACATGCTTTTATATCGTTTGTTTCGCATCTGATGAAGCCTTAAATTGGCGAAACGCGTCACCTGTTTGGTCAAATCTTTCTTCTCCTTTCATGCTAGATTTCCATGTATCAAATTATCAAGCATAGTCAGGATTTTAATACCCAATTTAAATTAACAAACACACCTATAGACATACACTTTCACAGAAAAAGACATGCACGTATATATATATATATATATATATATATATATATACATATATATATATATATATATATATGTATATATATATATATATAGTCATCCGCAGACAGATCTGTTTCGCTGTATCACAGCTCATCAGTACGATTAGACTCCGATTGCTTTTAACCCAGGATTGAAACCCGACCAAATTGGCGTCAGTCGGCGATTCTGATATCTTAATTTCTTATTTTTTTCCAGAATTATAATATTACAGAAAAGAACAAACAGGCAATGTAAAATATTCTACAAAGTGCAGATTAAGAGAATTATGGAAGTGATTTGCAGACTTGGTAACCCGATTCCTTGCTTTCTGGCGAAAGAACACAATGCATTGATGGCAACCGTTAGAATCGATGCCAGTGTTGTGTTTTCTGAAGAATCGGTAAAAGAGTGGAGATGGGCCTGGGATTTCTCGTCAAACGCCAATTTTACGTTCGCCTGAATTCTGGATGACTCTAAAAGATTCGGGTTTAGCCTGAGAATCGATAAAATCAACTTTACGAAGAACAGGCGCACGGTACCTGACATTATTATGGATGCTATTAAAAAAAAGATATATATATATATATATATATATATATATATATATATATATATATATACGAATAGACTGAGATTGAGAGACATATCGCTAGATATATAAGAAGGAATGATATATATATATAGGTAAATAGATATGAATAGACTGAGATAGATACATACATACATACATATCGAATAAACAGATAGATAGATAGATAGATAGATAGATAGATAGATAGATAGATAGATAGTTCCGAACATATTGAGAAAGAAGCATACAAACAAACTGAGATAGATAGATAGATAGATAGATAGATAGATAGATAGATAGATAGATAGATATGAACAGACTGAGATAGATAGATAGATAGATAGATAGATAGATAGATAGATAGATAGATAGATAGATAGGAATGTACTTAGATAGATAGATAGATAGATAGATATGAAATATTTAAAAAGAAAGATTCCTGCAAGGAATAGAGTCCATATCCCCCAGTGATTGTGATAAAAGGTTTGGTTCAAAATTCATAGAACCTGAAGAACGTACAACGGCCGAAATGTCGTACAAATGGCAACAAAGATGAGAACAATAGTTCGAATAATGTAAATACTGTTTTTGTTCTTCATGAATATGTTCAGGAATGGCAATTCATTAGAGCTATATTTTAGTGTGAATTTAATTTTGAGCGGCGAGTTTTGGAGTAGATTGTGTAGTTTATTTATGTCTCCCCATGTCGATCTCCAAAAGATAAGACAATCATCTAGATATCTTTTCCATGATTTAGTGAATTCTGTTTTTATGTCTTCCCCATATTTGTGTATTTTCTGGTTATATAGGTTTTCTTCAGTAGATAGACTAAACTATCGCCCGCTTCACACTCCACCCACGTCTATTGAACAGGTGAAGAGGCTCATCCCTTGTTTCCTGTTTAGGATGCGGTTTCCGGTTTTCTCTTTTCCAATCTTTTCACTCGTTTCTTTTTTCTTTTTTTTCAATTGGAGTAGATAGACTAAACTATCGCCCTGTTCACACTCCACCCTCGTCTATTGAACAGGTGAAGAGGCTCATCCCTTGTTTCCTGTTTAGGATGCGGTTTCCGGTTTTCTCTTTTCCAATCTTTTCACTCATTTCTTTTTTCTTTTTTTTTCAATTGGAGTAGATAGACTAAACTATCGCCCTGTTCACACTCCACCCACGTCTATTGAACAGGTGAAGAGGCTCATCCCTTGTTTCCTGTTTAGGATGCGGTTTCCGGTTTTCTCTTTTCCAATCTTTTCACTCGTTTCTTTTTTCTTTTTTTTTCAATTGGAGTAGATAGACTAAACTATCGCCCTGTTCACACTCCACCCACGTCTATTGAACAGGTGAAGAGGCTCATCCCTTGTTTCCTGTTTAGGATGCGGTTTCCGGTTTTCTCTTTTCCAATCTTTTCACTCGTTTCTTTTTTCTTTTTTTTCAATTGGAGTAGATAGACTAAACTATCGCCCGGTTCACACTCCACCCACGTCTATTGAACAGGTGAAGAGGCTCATCCCTTGTTTCCTGTTTAGGATGTGGTTTCCGGTTTTCTCTTTTCCAATCTTTTCACTCTTTTCTTTTCTTTATTTTTTCAATTGGAGTAGATAGACTAAACTATCACCCGGTTCACACTCTACCCTCGTCTATTGAACAGGTGCAGAGGCTCATCCCTTGTTTCCTGTTTAGGATGTGGTTTCCGGTTTTCTCTTTTCCTTCGAGTAAATGTTATCATGGCTGAGACTAAGAACTACAATTATAGCTACTTAGAGCCAAACCCGAAGCAAAAACTAAAATAAAAGGGCTAAAAAAATATATTGTATGAATTCATAAATATTGAAAAAATATATATTGTATAAAGGACATTCAGACAGATAAACTGACACACATACACACACACACACACACACACACACACACACACACACACACAAACATCTTGCCTTATACATATATATATATATATTATCGATTTTCTGCACTATTGTAAGAACTGCAACCTTGAAACTTCTGAATATCGTTTCTTATCGAACCGCTCCTTCTATAACCCGATTTTTTCGATTATCGATTTGCGATATTTATCGGGGGTACCTCGACACAAAATCTAGCTAAAAAACATTCGCAGACGCTTATAGTACAACTGTGTAAATTTTCAAGAAAATCGGTTCAGCCGTTTCGGAATCTATAGGTAAGGGACACACACACACCAGGCACACACACACAGGCACACACACACATACACACACACACATATACACAGAGAAACAAAGTTCCATTTATAAATAAGTTTAGATATTAGTGGTCAGAAAGGACAATAAAATGACAAGACTCAGAAAAAGGAAGATAGTGATTAAAATTGTATTTAAATTTTTGCAGATTGTAAGCGGAAGAGAAACTATGTAATATGTACAACCAACGATTTGGGAACAAATAATAACAGAAAATCGTTGGTGAATATAAGAAATACTGTAGATCCAAAGATATAGCTTTAGGTTAACCTCAATTACGGTAGGTGGCGCTGTCTTGCCATGGAAACTAGTTTGCCTTTGCCAGTCGTGTACATTTGTGACAAGTCTGTCTTTACCGTTTAACGTCCGTAGTAATGAGCTAACTAAGAAATGCTCCGTTTAACAATTGTTATATTACTAGCAGTATAGCTCGGTGTTGCTCGGGTGTAATGAAAGCTTTAAAACTCATCCATGGTCCTGGAGCCCAGACTCAGCCTAAAGAATATTTGAAATAATAACATAATTGCGACAATTTACCAATTGCACCTAATAAAATAATTGCAACAATTTACCAATCGCACACATATATATATATACTAGCAGTATAGCCCGGCATTGCTCGGGTGTATGAAAGCTTTAAAACTAATCCATGGTCCTGGAGCTCAGACTCAGCCTAAAGAATATTTGAAATAATAACATAATTGCGACAATTTACCAATTGCACCTAATAAAATAATTGCGACAATTTACCAATCGCACACACATATATATATATATATATATATATATACTAGCAGTATAGCCCGGCATTGCTCGGGTGTAATGAAAGCTTTAAAACTCATCCATGGTCCTGGAGCTCAGACTCTTTGGACGTAGGCACGGAAGACTAAAAAGCAATAGTTGTTTCCAGTTAAAGCGAAACCGTAGACTGAAAGAAAAATGAATGGATGTAAGTCAAAATTTGATTTCCTGGTATCCATATCAAATAAGTTTTTTTTTGTCGTAAACTGAATTTTGAAAATCGTTGGTGAATATAAGAAATAATTTACGTCCAACGATATAGCTTTAGGTTTCCCTCATTAACGTGAAATGATATAGAATGTGGTCATACAAATTGATCTTCATTACCTGGTATATTTGAAGGTTTTCATTGTCACTGATTTTAGTGAGCTGGTAATAATGGTAGCTAGTATTACATGTAATTAGTAGTAGCTAGTAATATTTACTAGGTAGTATTATCTAGTAGTTATTGGAAATAGTTTATAGATGAATGAATTGTTTCCCTTCGTAGAGGTCGTGATTACCGGCCCCTGGTTTGGGCTTTTCCATATCTATTCCTGTATATTCAACGAGTCAACACGGACAAATTTTAGCTCCGTGAAACTCAACCAGCATCCACATGGTGTCCGAAAATGGAGCGGCCAAGAAGACAACATAGCATTGTGGATTTCCCAACAGTTGCACTAAAGCTTCAGAAAACGGAATCCTTCCTCAACTAGAAGACGAATATATTCTGAGGTCACGATAGAAAATGAGAAGAACCGTTAACAGAATGAACTATACTGCTTCCAGTTAAGTCTGCGCAAAAGCCACTATTTTTTGCAAGCATTTTCTTAAACCCCATTTTGTATCTTCTCTCTCTTCCTTTCTCTATCTGTTATAAAGAATTTTATTCTTTCACTCAATTTTAGTGTTGTCCTGTTTTCTCTCGTCGTGTCACGTCAATGCTCTTTTACCCTTATTTTCTATCTTCCCTCTCTTCCTTTCTCTTTCTGTTATGAAGCCTTTCCTTATGCTACTCAAGTTTGGTGATGTCCTGTTTTTTCTCGTCGTGTCACGTCAATGCTCTTTTACCCTCATTTTCTAGAGAGGACCAATTAACTGGTCATTAAAATTCTAAGTGGTTTAAAAACCTGCACACTTTGCTAAAAATCAGCATACATTAAAATGTTCGCATTTTAGTTACCGGTGCGAATGCCAAGCAGTACAGCATGCCGTTTCTAAACTTTTGGTGAAGTGAACTGCAACATGATTCTCTTTGCCCAACTAACCCTACTATGCTGTGCATTTGCCAAATTAAAAACAAAGAGCATGTGCGAAAGAAAAACTAAAAAATTATGACAATTTATACATCGCACCCTGCAGTGATGAAGATGAGAATAAAGAAAAAAATAGAAAATTTATTATGTCGGTAAAAGAAAGAAATAAAAAATAAAGAAAGTAGTCGAACGTCAGGGTTAAAGTGCTCAATATCAGGCATATATATATATATATATACTTTTGGGACGTTGGGTATCTTTCAGAAGATGTGGGTGTTAATGATAGAGAGGTTTCAGCCTGTCCGTTCTTTAGGGCATCTGGCCTTGTTAAACAGTGACCACAGGGGTGACGCGGAGAATATCGGCTAATCTGAAAATTGTTCTTGGTGGCGAGGAGATTAAATTTTTGCCGGCCGAGTTGGTCATTAGAGTCGTAAAAGCACGGCCACATGTCATCGTATCTTTCAAAATCTATTGTCTGATGATAGCCAGATGCCGGCCGGGCTGCACTGCGCGCTCGGAGTGAAGATGATCGCGGTTTGCTGAGGCTGTTGGTGGAGTGTCTGCGGAAGAATGGACGTATAAGAGACCAGAGAGTGAAAAGAGGGCTTGAGTTTTCAAGTGAAGGAGAACCTGAAAGATGGGGATTGGAAGGAGAAAAAGTTAAGAGACGTAAGCTAAAGAATAATTATGACACGAAGGAGAGAAAAGAATTCTTGCAAACGAAAAGTTGGCTAGAATTCCTTTATTATTAATTTCAGTTGCTTTTTGTCAGAACTATTCAAGAAACTATACTGGCAGATGATATGCAATAAATAGAAAGGAGTGTAAGACAAGGATGTGTCTTCTCGCCGAACTTCTATTCAAACTATAGAGTAAAGACACTTATTAATTTGAACTAATGTTATTTCGTTAATTGGAGTAGATAGATCTATCTATCGCCCGGTTCACACTCCACCCACATCTATTGCACAGATTAAGAGGCTCATCCCTTGTTCGCTGTTTAGGATGTGGTTTCCGGCTTTCTCTTTTCCAATCTTCTCACTTTGTTTTTTTTTTCAATTGGAGTAGATAGATCTATCTATCGCCCGGTTCACACTCCACCCACATCTATTGCACAGATTAAGAGGCTCATCCCTTGTTCCCTGTTTAGGATGTGGTTTCCGGCTTTCTCTTTTCCAATCTTCTCACTTTGTTTCTTTTTTCAATTGGAGTAGATAGATCTATCTATCGCCCGGTTCACACTCCACCCACATCTACTGAACAGGTTAAGAGGCTCATCCATTGTTCCCTGTTTAGGATGTTGTTTCCGGTTTTCTCTTTTCGAATCTTTTCACTATTACGTAGTCCCCTGCACATCAGTGGCGTTTCTGCCTTGCTCGGGGTGAAATGATTAAAAAAAAAAAAAAACTATTCAAGAAATTATACTGGCCGCAAACCACCTGCGTAGGGGACTGAAAATGAGTTCAGCAGATATGTAATAAATAGAAAGGAGTGTAAGACAAGGCTGTGTCTTCTCGCCGGACGTCTATTCAAACTATTCAATACAGACAGTTATTAATTTTGACTAATGTTATATTCGTTGTATGTGTGTTATGGTATAAGGGATATCGGCTCGAAAGGAATTATCCGTCAAAATGAGTTCGAATTCCAGTTTAAGTCGTTGCATTTAATTCCGCAGAAATACCCTTGGGAAACTATGAATCCATCTCAGCTATGAGTTGAATAGCAGGACACACCTATTCCTCAGGTAATGTACTTTCCCTCCTATATTAATAAGAGTAAACAAAAAGTTAATAGCAGAAGTTCTTGGGAACTTCACAGGAGTTCTTTAGAGTTCTATTAGAGTTCAGTAGAACTACTAGGCAGTTGATATAGTCGGCAGAAAATTTGCTGCCTAAATACACACACACACATATACATACATATATATGCATACATATATATATATAAACACTCACACACACAGACACGCAGAGACACGCTCATACATACACACACACACCAAATTCAAAACACCGTCAAAGCAATAAAGAACAAACAACTGACCGATGATAGATAAGCAAAGGCGACTAGAAACTATGGTTTTAATATAGTCGTTTTCCTTGAGGTCGAACAATTGTAGTAGTCTATTTTGCTTGCATGGAAGATTTTCAAAGTGACGACGAACACGTGCGTACGGGACTCTGGAAGCGAAAGTCGCACTACCTCGCGAGACAAAACTATATTATTATATACTATTTTATTTCATGAAACATGTATCATTACAAACATGCTGCCTATACACACACACACACACATATATATATATATATAAATTATAGTTTAGAGCATGTACAAATTATCATTTACTACAAAGTGTACATTTTGTTTCGAAATTGAAAGGACAATGTCTCATCGGATAGTGTAAAAAAAAAGGAAGATTATTTTATCTTGTCGAATTATGTGTGAGAGTTAGTTGAGGTGGCAAAAGAGAAATTAAAATTGTAAGTTGTCAGTCAGAATTTGAACGAAAGGAGGATAGTGGTAGACCTTTATTTCACACTACAAACTGTGATCTAATTCAAGTTTTATTTAAAAAAGAGGTTTCCTAAATTTTAAATTCTGGTTAAATATAAAAAAATAGATTAATTACAAAAACTAAATTTAAATACAAAAATATTTGTATTCGGATACTTCACTAATGCAAATATGTTTACCAAATAGCAATTCCTATCCCCTTTTAAGCACTCCCTCTCCAACTACCTCCACCCCATATACATTTGCTTATGTTTCTCTTTGTTAAACCCAAAGGACTGGCCATAAAGGCTGTAAAGGACCATACCTTATCTTCTACGGTTAAATCTGTCTATAAAATTTTCAACATGTCCATTAATCACTTCTATCCTCTACCTCTTTCCTCTTTTTTTTAAAATTCTAACTTACAACGTACATATGTATATATATATATATATATATATATATATATATATATATATATATATATATATATCATGTATATATATATATTCTGTATATATATATATATATATATATATAGTAGGTACGACAGTGAACAGTAATTATTACAAATTGAAAAGCAATGTCAACTGTTATTTTCTGTTTTCTTAATTCTTGATCCTTTATCTTCCTCTCTCTCTCTCTCTCTCTCTCTCTCTCTCTCTATATATATATATATATATATATATATATATATATATATATATATATATTGATAGATTGATTGTTTAATTACTTACTTTTTGGTCATACCAAAATTAGACCAGAACACATTTGTATTAAAAAGTGTTCAATACAATTACATTGTAGAACTTTTGAATATTTTTCATTTGTAAACGAGTTATTACGCGACCTGGATTTCTACCATGTGGTGTCTTCAGGCGATTTGCAATAACTGATTTTATCGATTTTTACGGATAGTTTTAAACGCTCACCTAATGGGGAATTTTTGAATGCTCAATTTTTAAATTTAGAAGAAATTATAATTTTTTATCCATGGTTGTATGAACCTAGTAGGTATTTTTTGGTCTGGTTACACAGAGTCATAATTTCTGTTCTTTCCTTCAATAATTTATTTTTGTTTGAGAATAACATAATCTCTAACTTTTCTTCCTGCCACAGTCTATCTATTTTTTCACCATTGTAAGGTTTAGCTGTTCTCACTATACGCCACGTTATGTCTGGGTTTTTTCCATATTTAATTTCAATTTCCATTTTTTTTTTCATATTTACTTTCAATTTCCTCACATGGCTACCCAATTTTGTACATTTTTTTAAAAGTTTTGAACCACCTGGCCTTAAAGTTGTTTTTGTTTGATCCCAAATATATATATATATATATACACGTGGATTTTTGAGTTTGATCCCAAATATATATATATATATATATATATATATATGTGGATTTTTTCTCGTGTGTTTTTGCTCTGCGTAACTGCCTCTTAGTTAATCCTTTTTGGTTAGTTTAGTATCGAGCACTTTTCTTTCTTTGTGGTTTGTTCCGTTTGAGGGTTTTTTTTCTTTGCTGTGAAGTGCTGTATGTATTGTCGGTGCTCCGCAGTTTTCTTTTTTTTCCCCTCGTTGTCCAAAGCTTTATAGCCGAGGGCGATAACGGAGTTAGATTCTGCCGGTTATTCGTGGTTCTTAAAAATTACTTGTGTAACATTTTAAGATTTGAATACGTACAGAGTCAATTTTTTTATTATTATTATTATATATATATATATATATATATATATATATATCTTTAATGATAATAATAACTACTTAGACTCTGTAAGAATGCACTTCGTAAATTTATGCCAATATAAACTCTCGAAAAAAACCATTAACAAACAGAACCTAAATCCGTTACAATCCGGCGTACTAAGTCGTCGGATAAATGGGGAGATAAAAAAAGAAACCAGCGGAACAAGAACAAACATTCAATATTCCGCAGTAAAGAAAAAAAAAAAACAAACGGAACCAAACACAAGAAAAAGTGCTCGATACGAAAGTACTAAAATACAATAGTAGACCAAAAACACACGAAAATTCTGTATATATATATATATATATAGTAGGTACGACAGTGAACAGTAATCATTACAAATTGAAAAGCAATGTCAACTGTTATTTTCTGTTTTCTTAATTCTTGATCCTTTATCTTCCTCTCTTTTTTTTATAGTATATTTTACTCATATTCTTTAACACTCAGTAAACTCTTCTGTCTTAATAACTTTCTTGCTGAAATAAATGATTTAAAAGTCAATCATCATACGCGTCAGTAATAAGTTTCTATAACCCATTTTTTTATTTATTTACCGAAAATATATATTCTTATTCTTTTAGGGGTTCGTAAATTAAATTTCAAGATTTGGGAATGGTTAACAAATAGTTAACAAATGATCAGAGATATAAATATTGTAGGTAACCCCACCCATTTTCGATACCTAAATTTAAATTGAAATTTTAAAAATAAATATCTTCAAGCTTTTAAATTAGCTTTAATTGAAAGCCAAGAGATTAAATTCTAATTCCAGAAAAAAAATACACTGGTGTATTTTTAAACAGAAATTATATTGGTTTTCGGAACTGAAAAAAAAAATTAAAATTTCCCACAATTTTTGATTGATTGGCACATTACGTAAACAGTAAGTAAACAGTAGCCAAATTTCTGTTTTAAAAATCTTGCAAAAGTAAAATATACCTAGCTGACAATTCATTTAAGTGAATTTTTAAAATTCAAACTTACCTTAAGCTTCTCAAATTATATTACATCAGAGTTTTATTGCATTTTTTATTTTTACTCCTCGGAGAAGTTTAACGGATGATGATTGCAAACGTAAAATAAAAAAAAAATAGATGATTGATATTTCCTAATGAGTCCTGCGTTGAACCAATAAAACAAAAGTTAGCTAACAGTATTAAATTTATTAAGATTTCATGGATTTACTCGGAGGGATGGGTAACAGAGGTAAAAAAATATATTTTTATCAAGATTTTTAAAAAATAGTAATTTCAAAAATAATTTTGCTTATTTGTGAATGAGTACTGAAAGTTTCATTAAAATCGATAATTGCTTAATTTTTGCGAGAATTTACAAACTAATATATTTGTCAACGAAAAAAAGTGGGTAATGCAATCATTACGTTTATATTGTAAAACAGTCGCAATTTTTCTTTAACCGCTAACTCAAATCAAAACAAAACATTCTGACAAAATTTCGAAAATGTTAGAAGCGATTAAAATTTTTTTTAAAATTATTAAAAATTACTTTGATCATTTCTCTTTTTTTTTTTTGAAGGAAAAAGTTTGTTTTATTAAGTTTGGGACCTTTTTTTATTCATACTATGCTGTTTTGTTATCGATTTGATTGGATGTACCAAAATTGGTTAATGAACCGTCCTCTACACACGAACTCCCTTTTTATTCAACGGGTGATCAACTACAAAATAGATCCGAAATAGTATCTTTTTACATTTTTAGGATTTTTGTGGCCTTTGATTTTTGTCATATTCACGACCAGCCTTTGAGGTTCATACTCCACCCACATCTATTAAACAGGTGAAGAGGCTCATCCCTTGTTCCCTGTTTAGGATGTGGTTTCCGGCTTTCTCTTTTTCAATCTTTTCACTCTTACGTAGCCCGCTGCACATCAGTAGCCTTACCGCATTGCTCGGGGTGATATGATTAAAAAAAAAAAAAAAAAAAAAGGAATCACTCGACCGGCGGTTGAGTGCGAGAGAAAATTTACTGGCCCCAAAATCATTTTACACGACCGACTCCATTTTCTTAAGAGTCGCTTTACGTAGCGTGGATCGCTGACAGAAAAAAAATAATGAAATTTTAATTAAAATTTCGAACGTGTTCGAAAGGATTTAAAAAAAAATTAAAAAATAACAACAAAATCTGATTTTTTTATTTTAATAATAGCATAAACATTTTGATGATAAAACTTTTCTGAGCCCTTTTAACATGCTTTTTTTAATATGCTTTAGTTTTTTTTTTTTTTTTGGCAATTGAGTGGAGGTACCTAAAATCGTAGTTTCTTTTGTTTGACTACAACCTCCATCTCATATATATATATATAAAAAAAAACAAATCTGATTTTCTCAACGATTTTGTATAAAAAAAAAACTTGTATAACTTGTTTTTCGGTTTATGGTTGAAAGATGTATGCGTATATTTTTGTTTTTGTTCTTTCAAATGTTCACTTTTACTTTTCGTAAGCGGGGAGGAAATATAGGACAATATTCTAAAAATCAGTGAGCGTCTTTAATCTAGGCGACAGAGACATTTTGGCTCCACTCTGGCAGCGTTAATTAAACGAATGTTTACACTGACCAGGACGATAAAAGCCAAGAGTATAATAATGTCATTGTAGGTCATTCTAAGTAACTTGTAAATCTTCAATGGCATACTTTTGGGTTGTAAAAGGAATCAGATTTCCTTTTTCTATATTTGACTGGACACGTTTCATTACGAGATTTTTAATAGACAGATTGAGAATGAGATAGCGAAAGCGAATTAGACAGGTAAATACACACACACACACACAAAATATGTATATAGAGAGAGACTGAGAAAGAGATAGATAAGGATTGACTGACAGAGAGAGAACAAGAGCGATAGATAGATAGATAGATAGATAGATAGATAGATAGAATCAGCCTGTGATAGATAGACAGACATGAAATGTTTAAAAAGATACAATGCAGTGAGGATATCCGCACGTAAACTGACCTAATTGTTAGACCAAAAGTGTTATCAATGCCAATGTATTATCAGAAAAACCAAGAACCGCTAAAACAAATATATATATATATATATATATTTTTTTTTTTTTTTTTTTTTTAATCATTTCACCCCGAGCAAGGCAGAAATGCCACTGATGTGCAGGGGGTTACACAAATGTAGAAAGATTAATTAGAAAAGAGTGAGGAGTACAAGCTAGTTAGAAAGGAACAATAGAAAGCTGAGAAAGCAGGTGCAATGACAGATACATGGGCGGAGAGAACGTGAAGATTATACAGGGGAGGGGAGAGAGAGCTAGAGTCCAGTGGTTAGTAGGTGAGTATTAACTTTGCTTTTAAATTTCTGGAGGTCGTAGCCGTCAGGAAAGCAAGAATACGGGAGTGAGTTCCACAGGCGGGAAGTGCGAGAGAGGAAGCTGCAGGAGTAGAATTGTCGTCTGCGTTTGGCTAACCTGACTGTGAATGGGTGGGACCCAGTTGCCAGTCTGGTTGCACGGGTAAACACCTGTTGAGGAGGCATCAGTGACTTAAGCTCATCCGAGCAAAAGCCATGAAAGTATTTATAGAAGAGACAGAGGGAGGCCACATTTCGACGATGGGAAAGTGGCTGCAGACGAGTCGCCAGATCAGTACCTATCACATTACAGACTCTCCTTTGGAGCTTGTCAAGAACACTGAGGAGAACGGCAGGGGCACCTGACCATAAATGGCAGCAGTACTCCATGCACGGACGGATGGTTGACTTGTATATATGCAGGATGGATTCAGGTGGAAAAAACATCCTGGATCGACATAGTGACCCAACCTTCTTAGCAGTAGATTTTGCTATGGATTCAATATAGTGCTTCCATTTGAGGTCTGAGGACAGGGTAAGTCCGAGGAGGCGTAGTGTATTACTCTCCGGGAGAATCATCTGGTCCATGCTTATGGGAGGCAGAAGAGGTTGCCTGTAATGGTTGACAGACAACAGCTTGGTCTTAGAGGAATTGAAGTTGACAAGCCACTTCTTGCCCCAGTTCATATATATATATATATATATATATATATATATATATATATATATATATATATATATATAACAAAAAGCATCGAAATCTTCCGATAGAAAGTGCTTCAAACAATCGAGCTGATATAAAAGGAGGCGAATTGTGTGAGGGGTTGGAGGTGGTGGAGACCGGAGAAGAGAGGAATAGTGAGAGGAAAAGAGAGACGATAAGAGAGAAAAAAAATGACGTGCTTATTTGAAGGCGTCGGTCTGAAAGAAGCTTCTAAGAAAAGAGACGGCGTCCCTTGATTTTAGTGCTACCTTCTTGACGGGGAGAAGGCTCCAGAAAAGGAGGATAGAAATAAAATCTCAGTGTCAGGGCAAACGAAGGCAGAGGTTGTTGGGCGTGAGTGTCGTAGTGCAGGAATCTAAGAGGCATTACATATTTTGACAGTAATCCTGTTTTCAGAGATTAATTTATAAAAAAAAAAAATACATATACATATCGCTACGAGAATCCAAGGTCAAATCAAACGCACACAGACACGTACATATAAACCAACTTTCACGGACGTACATACACACACACACACACACACAAAAAAGAAAGAAAATAGATAGAGAATGATTAAATGAAAGAAAAGTTACCGTCATACGCATTGAAATTGCCTAGAATTGTAGGTGCATCCACATGCAAACAGGTACACACATGCACTTGCAAAAAGCAACACGCAATCATGTGCACGCATATACGTACACAGCTATCTACAGATTAACAAATACAGTAAGGAACGGAGACATCAAAATACGGCTACACATAATCACTCAAACAAAAGCGTTCGGTCCTGGTTATGACGGTAAACTGCATCCGGCAGCAAGGCCTCTGTTTAGGAGATTGTGAGGAGCATGGAACAACTCTTAATTGCTGCTGTTTCCAGTCCATCCTGATTCGGAATGGTAGCACCTGTTAGGGTCCAAGCTATGGGCAAATAGTTAACCCTTAAACCGGGATCAAAACACGATGAAAGTATAACAATAGACTTTTATAGAAAATATACATTTTTGAAGAAAATTGTTTTTGCTAAAATACATTTTAGAAGGAAAAAGAATTACTGCCACAATATAATTTTGAAAGAAAAAAATGATTACTATTTTTAATACAAAACTTGAAGACATTTTCTTTTTTTTTAAATAAAAAAAAAATCAATATTTGACTACATCAACCTTCTCATTATAAATGAACGTTAAAAAAGTACCTTAAAACCCCAGCTTTTTGGCATTAAATAACCCACAAAAGTTGATATGCCGTTAAACAAAACTCAGACTCAAACTCGGACACGAACGCGAGCTCAAACTCCAACTCAAACTCAAAACCGTTCATAGTTGATATTTACACACACATATCACGTGTGATGTGCAAATTGACGACATTTAATATCTTTAATTTCATGCATGCGCGTTGTTTATAGAAGGGTCAGTTGGGCACACTCAGTGAGAAAAACAGCACTATGACGCGATATCCCCCCTCCACCGCGAAAAATTTGGAAACGCACATCTATTCTGCTTAGCATTCACGCCGGAAGTTCCAACAGGAACATTTCATAGTGTTTGGGATTTCAATCTGAGGTCAGTGCTGATAATTTGGAAAGCGTTAGATGAGTCTAATGGTGATTACAGATTTACGGTAGCACGGAACATCTTCTTCTTTATGTGCCTTGTTCTTTCAGGACGTAGGCGATCATGGCCTTTCATGCCTCCCTATTCCTTGTGGCTCTTACCTCACTTTCCCTTCTAACACCACGCAACACCGTTCTGTCATCCACATGCTCAGGCCCTTCAAATATGTTATCCGCTGCTTTCCCTTGTCTCTTTTCCCTTCTATCTGGCCTGTTAGTCTCAAGTTCTCTGTGCCCTACTTCCTCGTTGCATATTCCAGAAACTTTGGTTGTCTCTTCCTGATGCTCAGTATCAATTTCCTTTTGTTTCCATTCTTTCCAAAACCTCATCATTGCTCACATGCTCGGTTCACGATATCCGCAGCACACTTCTGTAGAACGACATTTCAGCTACTTCAAGTTTTTCCTTCATCTCTGATGATATTGTCCAGCATTCACCGCCATATTAAAGAACTGACATTACATAGCAATCCAGTTCTCTCTTGTTTGTTTCTAGTGAAAGTTTCCTGTCTCTTGATACTTTACTCAGCTTCTGGAACACGTCCTTCGCCATGCCAATTCACCTTTGGATCTCTGTGTCACTCTTTCCGTCTTCTGTTGGAACACTTCCTAGGCATTTCAATTTTTGCACCTGCTTGATTTTCGTATCCCCCACCTGTATTTGGCATTTTGGGTTGCTTTTTTACTGATGACTATGCATTCGATTTTCTTGCAGTTTATTTGTAGTCCTTTCTTGTCACTATCTTCAGATGCTTCCCTGAAAGAGCAAGATATATATATATATATATATATATATATATATATATATATATAATAGATAGATAGATAGATAGATAGATAGATAAAGAATATGCTGAGATGAGATAGATAGATAGATAGATAGATAGATAGATAGATAGATAGATAGATAGATAGATAGATAAAGAATATGCTGAGATAGATAGATAGATAGATAGATAGATAGATAGATAGATAGATAGATAAAGAATATGCTGAGATAGATAGATAGATAGATAGATAGATAGATAGATAAAGAATATGCTGAGATAGATAGATAGATAGATAGATAGATAGATAGATAGATAAAGAATATGCTGAGATAGATAGATAGATAGATAGATAGATAGATAGATAAAGATAATATGCTGAAATAGATAGATAGATAGATAGATAGATAGATAGATAGATAGATAGATAAAGAATATGCTGAGATAGATAGATAGATAGATAGATAGATAGATAGATAAAGAATATGCTGAAATAGATAGATAGATAGATAGATAGATAGATAG
The DNA here is from genome assembly GCA_037127315.1 of Ascarosepion bandense. Taxonomy (NCBI): domain Eukaryota; kingdom Metazoa; phylum Mollusca; class Cephalopoda; order Sepiida; family Sepiidae; genus Ascarosepion; species Ascarosepion bandense. The sequence continues at coordinate 1,091,318 of JBBBDQ010001878.1, forward strand.
ATAGATAGATAGATAGATAGATAAAGAATATGCTGAGATAGATAGATAGATAGATAGATAGATAGATAGATAGATAAAGAATATGCTTGAAATAGATAGATAGATAGATAGATAGATAGATAGATAGATAGATAAAGAATATGCTGAGATAAATAGATAGATAGATAGATAGATAGATAGATAGATAGATAGATAGATAGATAGATAAAGAATATGCTGAAATAGATAGATAGATAGATAGATAGATAGATAGATAGATAGATAGATAGATAGATAAAGAATTTTTACTGATGACTATGCATTCGATTTTCTTGCAGTTTATTTGTAGTCCTTTCTTGTCACTATCTTCATCTGCTTCCCTGAAAGAGCAATACAAATGAAGAAATACAAATGAAGAAATACAAATGAAGAAATACTTCAAAATACCAATGTTTTATCGATTATGCAAAGGAGTTCGACAAAATACGCGCAAAGAATTAATGGAGATGCTCAGCAGCCTCGACATATTTGGGAAAGACATAAGAGTAATCAAGAATCTGCACTGGCAGCAAACTTCCTTGATCAAGACAGCTCCAGAGTAACAACGCCTAGTCGAGCCATCCTTAGGTCTGCAACTCCTAACCAAGGCAACCCTAGATTCACAAGACATAAGAGATGCAACTGGCCATGACAGTCATACACCTAAATGCAATTGTAGAATCAAAAATGGGTAGAGAATGTATGACAGAACGGGTGGTATATCAAGCTATGATATACGTTGAAGAAAATACAAACTTGCAGAAATACTACATTGGTATTTCAGCAGGTGCTTGGAAGCAACGGTTATAGAATCACACACACTACTTTTCCAACCTTGAATTAAGAAATCAGACATCTCTATCCAAATATCTCTGGTCATTGGAAGACAAGAACTTAACCCCTATGATTAAATGGAATATCGTCAAGAAATCTACACCCATCAACTTCAAAGATTGCTGTCACTTATGCCTTGATGAAAAAATTACTATTATCAAATAAAAAAATCAATTGGACCTGCGGAATCTGAGGAGGGAACTAGTTTAAATGTCGGCATAGGAGCCGCTTTAAATTACGTTACACTATTAATTCCTCTGAAGACTTTACACACATCACACTAGCTTACGGAATATCTATTATTTATTTGTACCCTATTGTTATATGTGGCGATGGTTTTTTATATATGGGTTTATATATGTCTATAGTATCGCTTACATATTTGTTTTTGCGGGTGTATGTGTGTATATATGTGCGTTCGTATATATATATATATATATATATATATATATATATGCGTGTGTGTGTGCGTGTCTGTGTACATATATGAGTATACATATATATGCGTGTGCATGTATGTGTGTACATGAATTTACGTGTGTGTGTGTGTGTAACGTTTATGTGTACACATATATGTCTTTTTACATTAAAGTTATATTGTAAAAAAATTGTATAATACCCTATTATATATATATATATATATATATATATATATATATATATAATAGGGTATTTATTATGATTTAGTCGGAGTTATACCTCCCACCCAACCTGTACCTGATGAACAGAAAAACTAAACAAGAAAAATGCTGATAGATAGATAGATAGATAGATAGATAAAGAATATGCTGAGATAGATAGATAGATAGATAGATAGATAGATAGATAGATAAAGAATATGCTGAGATAGATAGATAGATAGATAGATAGATAGATAGATAGATAGATAAAAAATATGCTGAGATAGATAGATAGATAGATAGATAGATAGATAGATAGATAAAGAATATGCTGAGATAGATAGATAGATAGATAGATAGATAGATAGATAGATAGATAGATAGATAGATAAAGAATATGCTGTGATAGATAGATAGATAAAGAATATGCTGAGATAGATAGATAGATAGATAGATAGATAGATAGATAGATAGATAGATAGATAAAGAATATGCTGAGATAGATAGATAGATAGATAGATAGATAGATAGATAGATAGATAGATAAAGAATATGCTGAGATAGATAGATAGATAGATAGATAGATAGATAGATAGATAGATAGATAAAGAATATGCTGAGATAGATAGATAGGTAGATAGATAGATAGATAGATAGATAGATAGATAAAGAATATGCTGAGATAGATAGATAGATAGATAGAAAGATAGATAGATAGATAGATAGATAGATAGATAGATAGATAGATAGATAGATAGATCTTTGTTCTGATATTGGTCAACATATAATATAATAAATATGAATTAATGATAAGATTAAAAAAAGATGTCTGTAGAACCTTCATCGTTGTTGTTATTGTTACGTCATTGGCAGCCTTGTCAGGTGAAGCCTTTCGCTTGCCCTCATGATAGAAGTGTTCTCTGGTCGTGGATTAGACGAACACGGGAACGGCATATATTTTTCCACGCAAGTAGAACGTCTGAAAAGATTTTGGATGACAGCAGAGAAAGGATTCTGAATGTGACTTCATCAAGGTCCTTCCTATGCAAGCTGATTCAGCCCTGCTTCTGTTGTCCGTCATGGGGACATTCCAACTGGATCGATCAATAGCCAAGCAAATTTCCAGGAAAGTCGGACATTTGAAAAAAATCTTGGATAACACCAGAGAATGATTCCGAATGGGACGTTTTCCAATGCGTTTATAAGCAAGCTATACCAACCTTTCTTTTATGGTCTGACACAGGGACATCAAAAACTGGATGGACTAACATCCAACCAAATTTTGAAGCTAGTAAGGATGTACGTTGTGGTGCAGTGGATATCGACTCGGAACGAGAAATAGGGAAGCCAAGTTCGATTTCCAGCTGAATTCCTTGCATTCACTTACGCGCAAATACCCCTGAGAAAGGTATTAACCCTTCTCTTTCCTCCAGTTATGGGTTAAATAATAGTACAAAGGCTTCCCACTTTAAACCCAGTAGAAGTTTTAATTATGTTTTCAACGGTTATATTCAGGCAGTCAGTTAAGTGCCATACGTGATACACTCATGGGCGATCATGTCTCGAAAGATAACCCAATCTATCCTGTTATTTCACTCATAGCTAGAAGGGGAGAGCGAGTTACTATATTATTAAGTAATAGTTATGGGGGATCAATTTGCTATTTAATAACAATAGAAAACCGGTCCCCCACTTTATGCCCATCAGAAGCCTTAATTATGTTTCCAACGATTATATTCAGTTAGTTAAGTGCCATATGGGATACATGCTGTATGATCCTGTCGCGAAAGAGACATGACTGACTGAGTAAAAGATTATCCCGCAGTAGGTTGTCATTACTTTCTTCGATAAACAATTTGCCAGCCAAAGCTATAGAATCAAATTTGTCCTTTTATTTAACCCATAGCTGGAGGGAGAAGCGATGGATTCATGCTTTTCCTGAGAGTATTTGCTCGCAAGTGAATGCAACGAATTCAACTGGAATTCGAGCTCGGCTCTCCGATTTCTCGTTACGAGCTGTTTCAAAATGGGAGCCGGGATCCACCTCTGGGAAGTTGTGGAGAGCAACTAAATGTCTGTGTGTGTATGTGTGTGTGTGTGCCTGTGTGTGTGTGTGTCCGTTACCTATAGACTCCGAAACGGCTGAACCGATTTTCTTGAAAATTTACAGAGTTGTACATAAGCGTCTGCGAGTGTTCTTAGCTAGGTTTTGTGTCGAGGTACCCCCGATAAATATCGAAAATCGATAATCGAAAAAATCGGGTTATAGAAGGAGTGGTCTGATTTTAATCAAATTTGATACACTCATAGACAAAGACATAAGAAACGATATTCAGAAGTTTCAAGGTTGCAGTTCTTACAAAAGTGCAGAAATTCGATAATATATATAAAAAAGGCAAGATGAGTGTGTGTGTGTGTGTGTGTGTGTGTGTGTGTGTGTGTGTGTGTGTGTTTATCTGCCTGTATGTCTGTATTTCTTCAGTCCTTTTATTTTAGTTTTTGCTTCGGGTTTGGCTCTAAGTAGGTATAATTGTAGTTCTTAGTCTCAGCCATGATACCATTTACTCACAGGACTTATTTAGCCTTCAAAATTCAGTTTACGACGAAAAAACTTATTTGATATGGATACCAGGAAATCAAAATTTGACTTACATCCATTCATTTTTTTTTTCAGTCTACGGTTTCGCTTTAACTGGAAACAACTATTGCTTTTTAGTCTTTCGTGCCAACGTCCAAAGAGTCTGAGCTCCAGGACCATGGATTAGTTTTAAAGCTTTCATTACACCCGAGCAACGCCGGACTATACTGCTTGTCTGATATAATTAAATTGCTAGATTATTACTGCAGTTTCTTCTGGTGTAAATTTTCTTTCATTTCTTTCGCCAACTTCTGTTTATCGTTTTTTTTTTCTCCAACAAAATCTGTTCTTTTCTCTTCTGTTTTTCCAGCAAAATTTTATTCTTTTTTTTCTCTCTCAATCCAGTCAAACTATCACCCTCCACAACATCTTCCCTAACCATTAGGCTAACGCTTACCTCTTTATCTCAAGCGTGCCTCTGCCGTGCCAACATCTCGTTCAGCCTTTGACACACCATGAAGTCAGCAAGCGATTGATCTGCACCGACCCTATCGAGTCTTGTGAGAGTCTGGATATTGTCAAAATCAATTTGGTCCGTCATCTCCCGGGAGTTTCGCCATCTACTAGCACTCATTACGCTAACGGCAGGAATAGGCCCCTGGTTCAAAGTAACCATCTTTAACAACACAATCCAATTAGCTCTGCCTTGCACAGGTATTCGTAACTGTCCAAATGACATATTTTACTATCCACATGGCTTTTGGGGCAGATATTTTTAGTCCAAATCCTCACAAAGTCTTCACACTTTCATTTAAATATTTATTACTCTCTACAAGACTTTCTTATGCCGCTAAACCTGTCCAAAAATTTGTCCAGACTTCTGAGATGAGGTAGTATTTACAGTATTTACATTATTCGGGATACTGTCCTCATCTTGGTTGCCATTTGTACGACGTTTAATAAAAAATCATTCTGTTTGTCTATATTTCTGAGATGAGGTAGTATTTACAGTATTTACATTATTTGGACTGTTGTCCTCGTCTTTGTTGCCACCTGTACGATTTTTCGGCCGTTGCACGCTTCAGCCTTCTTCAAGTGCTAGGAATTTCGAACCGAATCCTTTATCAAAATTACTTGGGCATATGAACTCCGTTTCTTGCAAGTTACTTGTTCCCCACTGCTGTAGCCTGGTATTGAACTCACAACTCTTTGGGTCAAGTCACAGGAACTAACCAACGTCGATAGCAACTGGACCATGTGTCCTTAAGGACACATGCCCCAGTGATTATAATAAAGGGTTCGGTTCTAGCACCTGAAGAAGGCCGGAGCGTGTAACGGTTGAAACGTCGTACAGGTGGCAACAAAGATAAGGACAATCGTCCGAATAATGTAATGTTCAGAAATATATAAACTGTCAGCTGGATAAAACGGTTTCTAATATCGATGGTTAAAAATGGATTTGACTGAATGAAGTATGCGGGTTTTGGCACAGGCCATTCATCTTAGATGTTTGATGATAGGCGCTACATAATCACAAACAAAAAACTTCACCAAATAGGGTAAACGGAACTACTCAGGGACTTTCAGGAGCACGTAAAACAAAGAGAAAATAATAAGAAAATCAAGAAGCTGATTTTCTAGATAACATCAAATAAGGGTTTATGAAGGAAAGGCCTATAAATACGGGAAAGAGTGATGCTGAAATTGAAAAAAATTTTGTGGCGCAGTGGATATCGGCTCGGAACGAGAAATCGGGGAGCCGAGTTCGAATTCCAGTTGAATTCCTTGCATTCACTTACTCACAAATACCCTTGGGAAAGGTATTAATCCATCTCTTCCCTCCAGTTATGGGTTAAATAATAGGACAGATTGGGTTCTATAGCCTTTGTCGGCAACCAGTCTACCGCAGAAAGCAATGGCAATCTTCTGCCTGGTCAGTCATGTCTCTTTCGAGACATGATCACCTAAGCGTGTATCACGAATGGCACTTAACTGACCGATAGCAGAAATGGAGTTAGATTTTAAAGGCGTTAAAATGAATGTTGTGTTGTGGCTCGTACTATGTGACATCCGGTCGCCCAGATGTATAAAAGACAATGTGCGCTTAGCACGAAAGATTTATCATTATCACGGACTTCGAGAAGTCACGCCTACTACTGCGAGAGACTGTAAATATTGTATGTACATCTTGGTTGTAACACTCTGTTAATAAAGTAGTTTAGCTATATTTCTCGGTGTATCTCTTCATTCCAGGATACAACAGTTGATTGCTGTCATTATCACTGACTTCAGGAAGCAACACCTACTACTGCGAGAGACTGTAAATATTGTATATACATCTTGGTTGTACTACTCTGTTAATAAAGTAGTTTATCTACATTTCACGGTGTATCTCTTCATTCCACGATTGGAGTACACATTGAGGGGTCAGTTTATAAATTGATTATAATATTGAATTGATCCACAATTTAATATTCACATTATAATTTCTTATAAACATTTGGCATAGATATTCTTTTGTGTGCCTTGTTCTTTCGGGACTTAGGCGATCGTGGCCTTCCACGTCTCCCTGTCCCTGGTGGCTCTTAGCACGCCTTCTCCTGTATCATCTCGCAGTTCCCGTCCTGCTCAGGCCCTTCAATTTTTTTTTTAATCGTATCACCCCGAGCAAGGGGGTAACGCCACTGATGTGCAGTGGGCTACGTAATAGTGAAAAGATTGGAAAAGAGAAAGCCGGAAACCATATCCGAAACAGGGAAAAAGGGATGAGCCCCTTCACCTGTTCAATAGACGTGGGTAGACTGTAAACCGGGCGATAGATAGATCTATCTACTCAAATTGAAAATAAAAACAAAGTGAGAAGATTGGAAAAGAGAAAGCCGGAAACCACATCCTAAACAGGGAACAAGGTATGAGCCCCTTAACCTGTTCAATAGACGTGGGTGGAGTGTGAACCGGGGAATAGATAGATCTATCTACTCCAATTGAAAAAAAAAGTGAGAATATTGGAATATGTTATCCACTGTTTTTCCCTGTCTTTTTTTTCTCCCTCTATCTGGCTTGTTAGTATCAGGTTCTCCAAGCCCTCCTTCACCATTGCATGTTCCAGGAGCTTCAGTTGTCTCTTCCCGATGCTCAATATTAATTTCCTTTTCGTTTCCATCCTTTTCCAAAACCTCATCATTGCTCACATGCTCGATCCATGATATTCGCAACATCCTTCTGTAGAACCACATTTCAGCTGCTTCAAGTCTTTTTCTGATGCTCTGTATTAATTTCCTTTTCGTTTCCATCCTTTTCCAAAACCTCATCATTGCTCACATGCTCGATCCATGATATTCGCAACATCCTTCTGTAGAACCACATTTCAGCTGCTTCAAGTCTTTTTCTGATGCTCTGTATTAATTTCCTTTTCGTTTCCATCCTTTTCCAAAACCTCATCAATGCTCACATGCCCGATCCATGATATCCTCAGCATCCTTCTGTAGAACCACGTTTCAGCTGCTTCAAGTCTTTTTCTGATGCTCTGTATTAATTTCCTTTTCGTTTCCATCCTTTTCCAAAACCTCATCATTGCTCACATGCCCGATCCATGATATCCTCAGCATCCTTCTGTAGAACCACATTTCAGCTGCTTCAAGTCTTTTTCTGATGCTCTGTATTAATTTCCTTTTCGTTTCCATCCTTTTCCGAAACCTCATCATTGCTCACATGCCCGATCCATGATATCCTCAGCATCCTTCTGTAGAACCACATTTCAGCTGCTTCAAGTCTTTTTCTGATGCTCTGTATTAATTTCCTTTTCGTTTCCATCCTTTTCCGAAACCTCATCATTGCTCACATGCCCGATCCATGATATCCTCAGCATCCTTCTGTAGAACCACATTTCAGCTGCTTCAAGTCTTTTTCTGATGCTCTGTATTAATTTCCTTTTCGTTTCCATCCTTTCCAAAACCTCATCATTGCTCACATGCTCGATCCATGATATTCTCAGCATCCTTCTGTAGAACCATATTTCACCTGCTTAAATTTTCGCTTAGTCTTTCATGAATTTGTCCAGTCCAACATTCACTGTCATATTGAAGAATTGACATAACATAGCAATCCAGTACTCTCTTCTTTGTTTCTAGTGAAATTGTCCTCTTTCTTAATACTCTTCTTAGCATCTAGAATGCATCCTTGTGCTTTTGGATCTCAGGAATATTAATGTATAGAAACTGCTGTGACCACAAAGTGAGGGGTCAGTTTATATATTGATTTTAATATGGAATTGATCCCCCACTTTATATCCAGTACGCTTCTGTAGAACCACATTTCAGTTGCTTCAAGTTTTTCCTTCATCTTTGATGATATTGTCCAGCATTCACTGCCATATTGAAGAACTGACATCACACAGCAATCCAGTACTCTCTTCTTTGTTTCTTGTGAAATTTTCCTGTGTCTTAATACTTTACTCAGCTTCTGGAACGCGACCTTTGCCATGCCAATTCGCCTTTGGATCTGTGTGTGGCACTTTCCATCTTCTGTTAGAACACTTCCCACTTTGCGCTCTCGGCAACTCAGACCACGCTGTAGTCTCCCTCAGTATTTCTTTCCAATCTCACTCCCCCCAGGATCCCCCTACTTATAGAACCTCCTACCTCTACCAAAAAGCTGACTGGGATGCCTTTCGCGATTTCCTCTGCGACGTCCCTTGGGGAAAAGTGTTTGACCTATCAGTTGATGACTGTGCCTCTGAGGTCTCGTCATGGGTGAAAGCTGGCATTGATGCCTTCATACCCACCAGGAAGTATTGCTTAAAACCTCATTCCTCTCCGTGGTTCTCTCCGGCCTGCTCAGCCGCCATTGCCCACAGGAACAATTACTTCCGTCTATTCCGGAGACAGCCAACTGATCACAATAGGCGCCTGTTCACATCTGCTCGCAGTGAGTGCAAGAGAACCCTAAATAACGCCAAACAGTTGTTTGCTGAGAGAATGCGACAGCGCATAGCTGACCGCAAGTTCGGCTCCAAGGACTATTGGAGGATTTGTAAACGAGTGCTCAACAATAGGAAATCCTCAATACCTCCTTTAATCCATGTATTTGATGTTCTCACGTCATCTGCGGAGAAAGCTGAGTGCTTTGCCCGCAGATTCTCATCCAACTCCACATTCGACTCGTCCGGAGTGCACCCACCCGACTTCCCTATTAGAACTGAGGCCAAACTGCACGACGTATATATTACCCCGACAATAGTATCCAGAGTAATTTCAAAACTCGACCCCCATAAGGCGTGTGGAGACGATGGAATCCCGGTGATAGTCCTTAAGAGGTGTGCCCCTGAACTTTCCCCTGTCCTCTCTAAACTGTTTAACTACTGCCTTTCTGCTTCCTGCTTTCCTGCATGCTGGAAATTCTCCTCAGTCGTTCCTGTCTTTAAGAACTGTGGTGAACCCTCGGACCCATCCAACTATCGCCCTATCAGTCTTCTACCAATATTCGGGAAAGTGTTCGAGGCTATAATCAATGCTGAAATAGTTCATCATCTCACCGCCCACAAACTGTTCTCCGACAGGCAATATGGATTCCGATTTGACAGGTCCACAGCCGACCTGCTAACAACTGTAACGGAGTACATGCTACAGGCCCTCGATGAGTCTGACGAGGCTCGTGCGGTTGCTCTGGACATCTCCAAGGCTTTCGACCAGGTTTGGCACCCTGGCCTCCTATGCAAACTACGCGGTTATGGTATTACCGGTCGCCTGCTTGACCTAATCCAATCTTTCTTCAATAACCGCAAAATGAAGGTCGTTCTGAATGGGCGTGCCTCTTCGTCCTACAGCACGAATGCCGGTGTCCCACAAGGCTCTATCCTGGGCCCGACGCTCTTCCTTATTTTCATCAACGACCTCCCAGATGAGATCAAGTCCCAAGTAGGCATCTACGCAGATGACACTACAATATACTCCCGCTCCAGTAAGAAACATGTCGTGGCGGACAGACATAATCTCGCTGCTGACCTTGAGCGGGATCTACACTCTGTGGTGAACTGGGGCAAGAAGTGGCTTGTCAACTTCAACTCCTCTAAGACCAAGCTGTTGTCTGTCAACCATTACAGGCAACCTCTTCTGCCTCCCATAAGCATGGACCAGATGATTCTCCCGGAGAGTAATACACTACGCCTCCTCGGACTTACCCTGTCCTCAGACCTCAAATGGAAGCACTATATTGAATCCATAGCAAAATCTACTGCTAAGAAGATTGGGTCACTATGTCGATCCAGGATGTTTTTTCCACCTGAATCCATCCTGCATATATACAAGTCAACCATCCGTCCGTGCATGGAGTACTGCTGCCATTTATGGTCAGGTGCCCCTGCCGTTCTCCTCAGTGTTCTTGACAAGCTCCAAAGGAGAGTCTGTAATGTGATAGGTACTGATCTGGCGACTCGTCTGCAGCCACTTTCCCATCGTCGAAATGTGGCCTCCCTCTGTCTGTTCTATAAATACTTTCATGGCTTCTGCTCGGATGAGCTTAAGTCACTGATGCCTCCTCTACAGGTGTTTAGCCGTGCAACCAGAATGGCAACTGGGTCCCACCCATTCACAGTCAGGTTAGCCAAACGCAGGCGACAATTCTACTCCAGCAGCTTCCTCTCTCGCACTTCCCGCCTGTGGAACTCACTCCCGTATTTTTGCTTTCCTGACGGCTACGACCTCCAGAAATTTAAAAGCAAAGTTAATACTCACCTACTAACCACTGGACTCTAGCTCTCTCCCCTCCCCTGTATAATCTTCACGTTCTCTCCGCCCATGTATCTGTCATTGCACCTGCTTTCTCAGCTTTCTATTGTTCCTTTCTAACTAGCTTGTACTCCTCACTCTTTTCTAATTAATCTTTCTACATTTATGTAACCCCCTGCACATCAGTGGCGTTTCTGCCTTGCTCGGGGTGAAATGATTAAAAAAAAAAAAAAAAAAAATTAAACTTTCGCACCTGCCTGATTTTAGTATCCCCTACCTGTATTTCGCATTTTGGGCTACTCTTTTTGCTGATGACCATGCATTCGGGTTTCTTGCAGTTTATTTGTAGTCTCTTCTTGTCAATCTCTTCAGCTACCTTCTGCAGGAGGTCCTGCAGTTTCCTTTCCGTGTCTGCAATCAACACTGTGTCTTCTGCGTATCGTATGTTGTTCAGATTGTGGCCTCCGATGACAAAGTCTGGTATAACATCAAGGGACCTCAAAATATTCTCACTGTACAAGTTAAATAGATCCAGTGAAAATACACATCCATGTTTTACGCCCCTTTTTATCTTTGTATATCTGCAGAATTCGTTACCTGTCCGTGTGCAGGCAGTTTGCTGCCAGTAGAGATTCTTAATTGCCCTAATGTCTTTCCCAAATATGTCGAGGCTGCTGAGCATCTCCATCAATTATTTGTGGCGCATTTGATACCACAGTATACGCTTGCCGCGATCAAAAATCTGGTGTTGATGATAAGGCGAACCTCGTGGCTGAACTTGAAAGGACCTCCAATCTGTGGTGGATTGGGGTAGGAAATGGCTCGTAAAATTCAATTCTTCCAAAACGAAGCTGCTGTCAATTAACCACCACAGACGACCGCATCTACCTCCCATTAGCATGGAACACGCATGCCTCCCAGAGAGTAAAACACTACGCCTGCTTGGCCTGACACTGTCAGCGGACCTCAAGTGGAATGACTACGTCGAATCCATTGCTAAATCCGCTGCTATGAAAGTTGGCTCTCTGTGCAGGGCCCGGAAATTCTTTCCACCTGAATCTATTCTGCACTTATACAAATATACCATCCGCCCGTGTTTTGAATACTGTTGCCATATCTGGTCGGGTGCCCCTACTATTCTCATCGGGCTTCTTGACAAAATACAGCGAAGAATCTGTAACGTGATTGATGCCGACCAAGCTGACCGCCTGCAGTCACTCTCTCACCAGCATGACGTGGTTTCCCTGTGCCTCTTCTATAAATACTTTCATGGCTTCTGCCCTGATGAACTTAAATCACTGGTGCCCCTTAGGTGTGAGTTTGCACGAGATACTAAATTGGCAACTAGGTCCCACCCTTTTACAGTGAAACCGATGAAATGTAACTGCAATTTCTACTCAGCTTATTTTCTCGCACTTCCCGCCTGTGGAATTCCCTTCCGCACGCTTGCTTCCCCGACGGCTATAATTTCCAGGAGTTTAAATGTAAGGTCAATAGACACTTCCTAACACACTAACCCTCCCATTCTCTCTAACCCTCCGCCTATGTACATCCTAACTCATCTATCGCCCTGTGTAACCCCTGCGCCATAGTGGCAGTGGAATGCCTTGCTTGGGGTGACATGATTAAAAAAAATTGCCGCATAATCAATAAAGCACAGGCATAAGTCCTTCTTCATTTGTATTGCCCTTTCAGAGAGCATCCTAATCATAAACATGGCGTTCCTTGTCCCAGTGTCTTTGACGAACCCGCACTGTTCTTGTCCTATGATTCTTAATTCTGCTTCTTGCTCTATTCATCAGTATTCGGATAATCAGTTTTGTAATATGACTCATTAAGCTGATATTTTGGTGTAATTCATAATCGTTTGCACCTGGCTTCTTAGGCAATGCTATGAAAATGTATTTCATAGGTCGTTTGGCATTATACCACTGTTATAAATTTAATTTATTGTTGCTGTAATTTTCTCTGTGCCGAATTCTTCCAGGGCTAACAGCAGCTCTATTACAATGCCGTCTGGACCAGCTGCTTTGTTTCTATTCAGTTTGGCCATTACAGATTCCACTTCGGACTTTAATATTTCCGGTCCGTCCTCATCTTTGTGTATTATTTGTTACATTCTCTTGTCGGGGAAAAGATCTTTTATATATTCTTGTGTTATTTATAAAAAAAATACAAAACAAACCTTCATTCCAAGGTCTCACCTTGTGCGTGCAACAGAAAATCCTGCGATCGTCTCTGTTTGCACTATTAAATAATTTAAGGTTGATTGTAAGTAGTGAATTCTTCAATTTATAGCGCCTAGCAAGATATTTTTAATACTGTCATTTATATCGTATTCTTGTATCTTCAACCAGAATTTTCCTTAAATATATATACAGGGTGTCCATAAATTTCATGTGCACTTTAAATATGTATAACTTCATTCGTATTTGCGATAGAAATAATTTGTGAAAAGATTAGAAAGATGTAAATCTATCTTTTTTAAAGAATTTATTGAAATTCTCTTTAAGTTTCCACATGTCCTCCATCATTTGCAATACAAAGGGTAATGAAATTACATTAGGTATTTTAGCTTTCAAATCTTCTAATGGACTAGGTTTGGTTGCTTACACAATTGTTTTTACATAAAAAAATCTAATGGAGTCAAATCTGACAAACGTGGAGGCCAATAAAATGGTCCACTCCTCGCGATCCATTACGTATATAAAAATTCTTATAAATTTTGTTATAAAGAATTGTTCAGTAACTATACTTGAGACTAGGTACATTAAACTTTATAAAATTGTTTACAAATTATTTCTATCGCAAATACAAATTAAGTTATAATCTTTTTAAAGTGCACACAGACTTTATGGACATGTTATATAGTATACATTTTCTATATATATAATGTATTCCATTTAATATAACTCATGTTCTTTTTAATATTTTTCCAATCTGTTTTTTTCCAGGTGTAATAAATACGTCTATTTGGAGGTCAATAAAATGGTCCCTTCCTTGCAATCCATCGGTTTACTTATACAAAAATTCTTATAAATTTTGTTATAAAAAATTATTCAATAACTATACTTAAAACTAGGTATATTAAACTTTATGAAATCGTTTACAGATTATTTCTATCGCAAATACAAATTAAGTTATAATTTGTTTAAAGTGCACACAGACTTTATGGACATGTTATATAGTATACGTTTTCTATATATATAATGTATTCCATTTAATATAACTCATGTTCTTTTTAATATTTTTCCAATCTGTTTTTTTCCAGGCGTATTAAAATACGTCTATTTCTTTTCATTCTTCCTTCCAAATATTCGCTCACTTTTTCGCTCGCTTACCTGCATCCATTCCAATCTGTCATCTAGATTTTTCAAAGTCATAAACGTACTTTTCATATTTCCATTTTCTAATAGATTCCCATCAAGGAATTGCTCTCTTCAATTCTGCTCGCCATTTCGCCAAGTTCGAAGAATTAAACTCGAGTCAGCGATTCTTCAACTTACAATTGGTATTTTCCCCTTCAACTAATCGACTTGGTTCTTTTATAGATATTTTCTTTTTCTTTCTTTTTCATTCAAAACCGTTCTCAATACTTCGCCTTCATTGACATAATTACGTATTTATAATATCCTCGATTTTTTAGATATTTTCATTCTTTTTTATTCTTGTTGCAAAGACTTTCATGATATTTTATTTTTTCTTGCATTTGAATATACTTTTGTATTCTTCTTTTTTTTTTCCTTTGAAAAACTATTTTTTCTTCAAATTATTTTTCTCTTTTCCTTCTTTAGTTTCTTCTTCTTTAACATATACATCTTTTTCTTCGTTAGCATATTTGTCTGCTTTTTCTTCATTAATATATTCGTCTTATTTTTCTTCTTTTTTTTTGTTAGCATATTTGTGTTCAATTTCTCGTTTATCATATTCCCCTTCGTTTTTTATTTCTTCTTTTTCCTCGGTGGCATATTGATTTTCTTTTTCCTCTTTTTTTCTTTAACATATTCGTCGTTTTTTTCCTCATCTACGTCTGCCATATTTTTTATCGTCTGCCATATTTTTTATTCGGTACGTTTAACTTATTCGACTTTTCTTCTTATTATTTTAATTCCATTTTAACACATAGCATTTCTATTGCTTTTTTCCTTCATTAAAACGTTTGTATTCCCTTTCTATTTCTTTTTATTATTTAACATCTTCGTCTTTTTCTCTTTGACATATCTTCTTTTTCTTCTTCTTTTCTTAAACATATTATCTTCTTTTTCTTCTTAAACATATTATCTTCTTTTTCTTCTTTAACATCTTCGTCTTCTTTTCTTTAACATATCTTCTTTTTCTTTTTCTTTTTCTATAACATATTTATCTTCTTTTTCTTCTTTATCATCTTCGTCTTTTCTCTTTAACATATCTTCTTTCTTTTCTTTTTTCTTAAACATATTTATCTTCTTTTTCTTCTTTTACTTCTTTTACATCTTTGACGTCTTCTCTTTAACATATCTTCTTTTTCTTTTTCTTTTTGTATAACATGTTTATCTTCTTTTTCTTCTTTTTCTTCTTTAACATCTTCGTCTTCTTCTCTTTAACATATCTTCTTTTTCTTTTTCTTTTTCTATAAGATATCTTCTTTTTCTTCTTTAACATCTACGTCTTTTTCTCTTTAACATATTTTCTTTTTCTTTTTCTTTTCTATACCATATTTATCTTCTTTTTCTTCTTTTTCTTCTTGAACATCTTCGTCTTTTTCTCTTTAACATATCTTCTTTTTCTTTTTCTTTTTCTATAAGATATCTTCTTTTTCTTCTTTAACATCTACGTCTTTTTCTCTTTAACATATTTTCTTTTTCTTTTTCTTTTCTATAACATATTTATCTTCTTTTTCTTCTTTTTCTTCTTGAACATCTTCGTCTTTTTCTCTTTAACATATCTTCTTCTTTTTTCTTAAACATATTATCTTCTTTTTCTTCTTTTTCTTCTTTAACATCTTTGACTTCTTCTCTTTAACATACCTTCTTTTTCTTTTTGTATAACATGTTTATCTTCTTTTTCTTCTTTAGCATCTTCGTCTTCTTCTGTTTAACATATGTTCTTTTTCTTATTCTTTTTTCTTAAACATATTATCTTCTTTTTCTTCTTTTTCTTCTTTAACATCTTCGTCTTCTTCTCTTTAACATATCTTCTTTTTCTTTTTCTTTTTCTATAACATATTTATCTTCTTTTTCTTCTTGAACATCTTCGTCTTTTTCCCTTTAACATATCTTCTTTTTCTTATTCTTTTTTCTTAAACATATTTATCTTCTTTTTCTTCTTTTTCTTCTTTAACATCTTCGTCTTCTTCTCTTTAACATACCTTCTTTTTCTTTTTCTTTTTCTATAACATGTTTATCTTCTTTTTCTTCTTTTTCTCTTTAACATCTTCTTTTTCTCTTTAACATATTTTCTTTTTCTTTTTCTATAACATATTTATCTTCTTTTTCTTCTTTTTCTTCTTTAACATCTTCGTCTTCTTCTCTTTAGCATATCTTCTTTTTCTTTTTCTATAACATGGTTATCTTCTTTTTCTTTTTCTTTTGTTTCTTTAACATTTTCGTCTTCTTTTCTTTTACATATTTTCTTTTACTTTTTCTATATTTATCTTCTTTTTCTTTTTCTTTTTCTTCTTTACCATCTTTGTTTTTTCTTTAGACATATCTTCTTTTTCTTCTTCTTTTTCTTCATTAACATCTTCGTCTTCTTTTTTTAACATATCATCTTTTTCTTTTCTATAACTTATCTGTCTTCTTTTTTTCATCTTTATCTTCTTTAACATCTTTTTCTTCTTTTTTAACCTTTTTCCTGCTTCTTTTTCTTCTTTAACATCTTTTTCTTCTTTTTAACATCTTTTTCTTCTTTTTCTTTATATATTTATCTTCTTTTTCTTCTTCTTTTTCTTCATTAATGTTTTCGTTATTTTCTTTAATATATTTATCTTTTTTCTTCTTTTTTAACATCATCGTCTTCTTCTCTTTAACATATTTATCTTCTTTTTTCTTTTTCAACATTTTCGTTTTCTTTTTCTTTTACATATCTTCTTTTTCTTTTTCTATAACACATTTATCTTCTTTTTCTTTTTCTTCTTTAACATCTTTTTTCTTTAGCATATCTTCTTTTTCTTCTTCTCTCTTTAACATCTTCGTCTTCTCTTTTACATATCTTTTGTTTTCTTTAACATATTTATCTTCATTTCTTTTTACATATTCGTCTTTTTGTCTTTTTTTCTCTTTAACATATTTGTTTCTTATTTTTTATTCTGCTTCTTTATTACCAATTGTTTTTTTTTCCTCTTTTCTATTTCTGTTTTCTTATTCATTTTCGTATTCGTCTTCTTTTTATTTTTTAAATTATTCGTCTTGTCTCCTTTGTTTTCTTTGACACATTCGACTTCTTTTTTGCTTTTTATTTGACATATTTGTCATTTTCTCTACTTTCATTCATCATCTTCGTCTTTTTTCTTCTTTCTTTTCCTCTTTAATATATTCGCCTTCTTTTTCTTCATGATTTTTTACTTCTTTTTTTTGCATCACATCTCATATTCGTCTCTTCCCTCCTTTCTATCATTCACTTTTCTTTCTCCATCATTTTCTTTATCGTTTCACCCCAAGCAAGGCAGTAACGCCACTGATGCACAGGGAACTACATAAAAGAAAAAGATTAGATAGAAAGAGAGTACAGTTACAGGGGGTGTCAGAGAAAGGAACAAGAGAAGGATGAGAATACAGGTGTGATGACAGTTGCAGAGGTAGAGAAAAAGGAAAATATATACAAGGTGATGTAGAAAGAACTAGAGTCAAGTGGTTAAGAGATGGGTATTGACATTGCATTTAAATTCCTGGAGGTTGTAGGCGTCAGGAAAGCAAGGATATAAGAAACTAAACAGTGTTAGTATGACCTACTTCCCCAACAATTTCTAACATTTCTCAGAAACAACAATCAATGCGGGATTTTAATCATATAAAACCCTAATACATCTAACAGAGCGCAGTGGCCTACATAAGAGTGAAAGATTCGATAGGAAGAGAATAAAGAAAAAAAAACGAATCAGCTAGAAAGGAGCAAAAGAAGGATGGTAATACAGGTGTGATGACAGTTGCAAAGGTAGAGAGAAGGGAAATGATATAGAGAGTGATGTAGAAAGAACTGGAGTCAAGAAGTTAAGAGATGGGTATTGACATTGCATTTAAATTCCTGGAAGTTGTAGCCGTCAGGAAAGCAAGAATATGGAAGAGAGTTCCACTGGCGGGAAGTGCGAGAAAAAAAGCTGATGGAGTAGAATTGTCGGCTGCATTTGGTTGATTTAACTGTGAATGGGTGGGACCCAGTTGAAGTCTGGTTGAACAAGTAAACTTATGTGGCAGGGGCACCAGAGACTTAAGTTCGTCGGAGCAGAAGCCATGAAAATATTTATATGGCAGACAGGGAAGCCACATCCCGTCAGTGAGAAAGTGGCTAGAGTCGAGCCGCCAGCAAGACACTTCTTACCCCATTCCAGCAAGACACTTCTTACCCCATTCCATCAAGACACATCTTACCCCATTCCAGCAAGACACTTCTTATCCCATTCCAGCAAGACACTTCTTACCCCATTCCAGCAAGACACTTCTTACCCCATTCCAGCAAGACACTTCTTACACCATTCCAACAAGACACTTCTTACTCCATTCCAACAAGACACTTCTTACCCCATTCCAGCAAGACACTTCTTACCCCATTCCATCAAGACACATCTTACCCCATTCCAGCAAGACACTTCTTATCCCATTCCAGCAAGACACTTCTTACCCCATTCCAGCAAGACACTTCTTACCCCATTCCAGCAAGACACTTCTTACACCATTCCAACAAGACACTTCTTACTCCATTCCAACAAGACACTTCTTACCCCATTCCAGCAAGACACTTCTTACCCCATTCCAGCAAGACACTTCTTACCCCATTCCAGCAAGACACTTCTTACCCCATTCCAGCAAGACACTTCCTACCCCATTCCACCAAGACACTTCTTACCCCATTCCAGCAAGACACTTCTTACCCCATTCCAGCAAGACACTTCTTACCCCATTCCAACAAGACACTTCTTACCCCATTCCAGCAAGACACTTTTTACCCCATTCCAGCAAGACACTTCCTACCCCATTCCAGCAAGACACTTCTTACCCCATTCCAGCAAGACACTTCCTACCCCATTCCAGCACTCTCGTCGTCATTCCTTCTCTACTTTATTCTTATTCTCAACTTCCGCCCATTTTACTTGTTATTCTTTTCTTTGCTTCCTTCACGAATGTCTCTGACTCACTTTTATCTTTCTCTCTGTTTTGACTCTGTCTTGTCATCACTATTTTATCAAATCCTCTACTGTCTGCTTTGCCGACCAATAACTCCCCTCAGAATTCACATTTTCCAAAATTATGATGACTAGCAGTATAGCCCGGCGTTGCTCGGGTGTAATGAAAGCTTTAAAACTAATCCATGGACCTGGAGCTCAGACTCTTTGGACGTTGGCATGAAAGACTAAAATGCAATAGTTGTTTCCAGTTAAAGCGAAACCGTAGATTGAAAGAAAAATGAATGTATGTAAGTCAAATTTTGATTTCCTGGTATCGATATCAAATTAGTTTTTTTCGTCGTAAACTGAATTTTAAAGGCTAAATAAGTCCTCTGATTAAATGGTATCATGGCTGAGAAACTAAGAACTACAATTATAGCTACTTAGAGCCAAACCCGAAGGAAAAACTAAAATAAAAGGGCTGAAAAAATACAGGCATACAGACAGATAAACAGACACACACACAAACATCTTATATATATATATTATCGATTTTCTGCACTATTGTAAGAACTGCAACTTTGAAACTTCTGAATATCGTTTCTTATGTCTTTGTCTATGAGTGTATCAAATTTGATTAAAATCGGACCACTCCTTCTATAACCCGATTTTTTTGGATTATCGATTTTCGATATTTATCGGGGGGTACCTCGACACAAAACTTAGCTAAGAACACTCGCAGACGCTTATAGTACAATTGTGTAAATTTTCAAGAAAATCGGTTCAGCCGTTTCGGAGTCTATAAGTAACGGGGACACACACATACACACACAGAGACAAAATTCCATTTATTAATAAGTTTAGATATCCAAATTCAGATATTAGTAGAGATTAATCTTAACAGTGTACTCCGTCATCCAATATTTACATCAGTGGTGGTTTTATAAAACACTCACTTGTGTCAGTTTTACTTCTTTGAGGTGAAAAAGATTGTCAAATTGTTTAAGACTGTATTCCGTTTGCATTTCTAATTCTAATTTTAATTAACATAATAGAATCTATTCTTGGCTTTCATAATTTTTTTTATGTGCGGATGTGCGTTGTGGTGCAGTGGATATTGTCTCGGAACGAGAAACCGGGGAGCCGAGTTCGAATTGCAGTCGAATCCATTGTATTCACTTACGCACAAATACCCTTGGGAAAGGTATTAATCCGTCTCTTCCTTCCAGTTATGGGTTAAAAAGCAGGACAGATTGGGTTCTATAGCCTTTGTCGGCAACCAGTGTATCGCAGAAAGCAATGGCAAACTACTGCGGGATAATCTTCTGCCCAGTCAGTCATGTCACGTTCGAGACATGATCGCCCAAGCGTGTATCACTTAACTGACTGACTGAATATAATAGTTGGAAACATGATTAAGTCTTCTACTGGGCAAAAAGTGGGGGATCGGTTTTCCATTGTTATGAAGTAATAAATTGATCCCCCACTAATTACTACTGATTAATACAATACATCTCTTCTTCCATTCAGCTATAGTTTAAAGAGCAGGATAGAAAATCTTCTGTCTTTCGAGACATGATCGCCCAAGTTTGTATCACGTATGGCACATAACTGACTGAATTTTTTTTTAAGCGTTTCACCCCAACTAAAGAATATTGCGATTGGTGCGCATGGGTCGACATAATAGGAGACCGAAAGGTTACCTCACTATAGAATGGATGAGAAAACTAGTTTGAAAAGAGTTTCGTGAGATTAAATTAAGATATTGCAAGATTCACGGGTTCTCGGGGAAAGGATAAAAAATTATTAAAGTCAAGGAGATAAGAGATGACGACGTTGCATTAAATCTTTGGAGGTTATAGCTATCAGACAAGCAAGTATGCAGAACAGAGTTCCACAATTGGAAAGTGCGAGAAGAGGAGCAATTCTAGTAGAAGATGTAGTTACATTTAACCATTTTGAGAGTAAAAATATGGAACCTTGTTGCCAGTCTAGTTGCTCGAGTAAATTCTTGTGGAGGTGGCACCAGTGACGTAAGTTCGTCGGAGCAGAAGCCATGAAAATATTTGCAGAAGAGACAGAAGGAAGCTACGTCTCGTCGGTGAGAAAGTGAGTGAAGTCAAGCTACCAGGTCGGAATCGATTACATTGCAGATTCTCTTTTGTATTTTATCGAGAACTCCGAAAAGAATAGTAAGGACGTCCAACCAGATATGAGAACAGGATTCAATGCACGGGTGGATGTTTGATTTGTATATGTGTAAGATTCATTCAGGCGAGAGAACAATTCCTCGCCCGACACAGTGACCCAATCTTTCTAGCAGTAGATCTAGCTATTGATTGAATGTAGTCATACCACATTGAGGTCGGCTGAAAGGGTGAGACCGAGGAGGCGCAATGTATTGCCTTCTGGAAGACAAGTTTAATCCATGCTGATGCTGTAGAAAATATTTTTTATGGTGATGTATAGATAGCAGCTTTGTTTTGGAAGCATTCAAATTTACAAACCATTTCTTATCCCACTCCATCAGAGATTGGAGGTTCCTTTCAAGATCAGTGGCGAGGTTAGTTTTGTCAAGCTTGACAGATTTCTTACTGAGGCGGTATTAAATAGCGGTGTGGTCAGCGTTAATGTATACTTGGTATATCATCACATCAGGGAGATCGTCGGACCTAGGATAGAGCCCTGAGGTAAACCCACATTCGTACGATCAGATCTAGAGGTGTGCCCGTTCAACACCTTCATTACGAGGTCTGATAGGAAAAATTGGACCAAATCAAACAAGCGCCTAGCTATATCATATCCAGATTTTCTGAAATGCTTTACAGATATCCAGGGCAACATCTTTAGCTTCCCCGTTCATATCGAGAACTTGGTATATGATTCGGTAATGGCCGTTAGCGTAACAGCAATTGACCGGGCAAAGCGGAAACCGTACTCTTTGTGAAATGTTGAACCAATTCAGCATTGATGATAGCCTCGAACACCTTGCTAAAAATCGAAAGGAGGCTTATAGGGCAATAAGAAGAGAGGGGGGGGCGATAGTTCTCCAGATTTCTAAAATAAATGAACCATTGGGGAAAACTTCCAGCAGGCAGAAAAGCAGGAACCAGATAGGCAGTAATTATAGTGTTTGAAGAGAACAGAGGAGAGTTTACGAGCACATCTCTTAATGACGATGACCGGGATTCCATTACCTCTACAGGTAAACAGGAAAATTTCACTAAAAACAAAGAAGAGACAACTGGATTGCTATGTGATGTCGGTTTTTCAATATGGCAGTGAATGCTGGACAATATCATCAAAGATGAAGGAAAAACTTGAAGAAATTGAAATGTGGTGCTACAGAAGTATACGGGATATAAAGTGGGGGATCAATTCCATATTACAATCAATATATAAACTGACCCCTCACTTTGTGGTCACATCAGGTTCTATACATTTATATTCCTGAGGTCCAAAAGCACAAGGATGCATTCCAGGAGCTGAGAAGAGTATTAAGAAACAGGACAATTTCACTAGAAACAAAGAAGAAAATACTGGATTGCTATGTGATGTCAGTTCTTCAATACGGCAGTGAATGCTGGACAATATCATCAAAGATGAAGGAAAAACTTGAAGCAACTGAAATTTGGTTCTACAGAAGGATGCTGAGAATATCATGGATCGAGCATGTAAGCAATGATGAGGTTTTGGAAAGGATGGAAATGAAAAGGTAATAAATACTGAACATCAGGAAGAGACAGATGAAGTTCCTGGGACATGCAATGAGGAAGGAGGGCTTGGAGAACCTGATATTAACAAGCCAGATAGAGAGAAAAAGGAGACAGGGGAAAGCAGCGGATAATATATTTGAAGGACATGATCAAGTTGATGACAGGGTTGCGTGGTGGAACAGAAGAAAGCGTGCTAAGAGCCACCAGGGATAGGGAGATGTGGAAGGCCATGATCGCCTACGTCCTGAAAGGACAAGGTACATAGAAGAAGAAGAAGAAGAAGAAGAAGAAGAAGAAGAAGAAATCTTTACTGATTCATCAGAGACCTAAACGCATTTTATGCATGTTTTACAGTGCCTTGACGCTAACATAGAAACAGGATATGCACAGACCCACACACGCACGCGCAGATGCACTCACGAATTCAAGCAAACACACACACACACAAACATACACACACACACACACACACACACACAAACATACATACACACACACACACACACACACACACACAAACATACACACACACACACACACACACACACATATATATATATATATATATATATACATACATATATATATGGGTGTGTGTGTGTGTGTATATATATATATATATATATATATAATATTTTATTCAATTTTCATGTTTCTCCAATTTCGTTGACATTTCGAATATGGCCTAAGCGTGTTGGTATTAATTTCCTTGCTATTGACAGTTGACCGAGTTATTTGCAATTAACTTCCGGTTCATGTCATTCTCACACCGGAACAATATGGCGCCACTCACGATGATTTTAAAAAAGCTACCCTTCCCGCTTTTATTACAATATGGGGCGAAATTTTTCTGAATATTGCAAATCAACTATGTTGATATTTGAATTGAATGTGCTACTTTATTAACTGCCGACATGGAATTTTTTCTTAGGCATCTTTTTTTCGCTATAAGTGCAAAAACTATGTACGTTGAATATTACCGTTTGATCCTAATCATTGTAAAGGGAGTTATATTTATTGTTTGTTTCACTGAAATTCTTCATTGAAAATTTTGGAATTTGATTTACGAGGGTCGGTCAAAAATTCATGTCATTTCTATGTCGATTTTAAAAATGTTAGACTTCCGAATTTTTATGTTTTTTTTTTTTTTTTTTGCTATAAAGGAGGAACTCTCTAGCTGAATTGTTCTGATAATAGCAACAGATTTTTACTTTTTAAAAGTGATTGTACACCAAGAAAGACGATACGATTAAGACGCAAGGGTTACACAATGAATCGCAGGTAAATAAAAAATACATTGTTTTCTAAGAATTTATGTCCAGTTCATTCTTCATGCGATTATATATATATATGTATATATATATATATATATATATATATATATATATATATATATATATATTCTCCCAAAGTAACAATTAATGAAAACAAAATACCAAAATACCAATAGATATTATTAAATAAGTTATAGGCCGTTCGTTATATTCTTAAAAAAGGAATGGTTTTCTTATTATCATTTATCTAATTTATAGCTCCTTATATTTTTAACAATGTAATACTTTTCTTGCTTACTATCATTCATATTGTTGGAACGCCCGCGCCTATTCGGTTATAATGGACTATTCCATTACTATGTAAATTAATGGTGGCATCTACGTTGGAGAGTGTATCGAGCACCCGATCGACAAGTCAGTCGTAGACTTCCGGTGACGACCCGGAAGTACCCATTGCTCATACTACGTCTTACGACGGTTGAGACGATTAACCTTTATTCTTGTATTGGATACTAATAACCTTTGTAAATACTATTTTCACGGAATACAACAATTAACCTATTCCTGTTGTTGAGTTATTTATTCTTACTCACGACACAACAGTGGCAACGAAGATTGCCGAATAGACGTGGAAGAAGATATACGTAGAAGAAGAATTAAAACACGTAAAGTACTCGGAAGAAAAATACAAACATATGCCACAGCAGAACAGTGGTAACGAGAGTTGTTACTCAGAGGAAAGACTGATTTTTAGTAAGCGAACGGGGGTACTTTTTTTTCTCTCGTGGAGCACAGGAAAATTTGTAATTACGACGAAAAAAAAAGCAAAAGTACGCGGTAAAGTCGTATACACAGCTAAGAAATTGCACGTTACATTTTGCTATTTTTCGGTTGTTGCGAAAAACTTTTTGGGTTGAAATTTGTGACTCTCCCCTCTGTGAAAAGGAAAAATTGAACAATTTCAAGCTTCCATGTTGGAACTGATAAAATATCAGATGCAATAACAAAGAGAAAGCGAAGAAAGATTTCATAAACTACAAATAGAAATACAAGAAAAAAACGATGAAAAGCAAAAACAAAGCGAAGAAAAATTCCGCAAACAACAATTGGAATTGCAAGAAAAAATGTTACAGATGCAGTGGGATAGTGAGAGAAAACAACAAAAATTTCAGGATGAACAACAAAAATTGCACGAAGAAAATGCAAAAAAGAGCATAGAAATGCAAGAGCTCTTACGGGAAGCAATTCTCGAAAAAAATAAAAACTCGAACGATGGTACTTTTTCGCAAAATACTATCTGGTCAACCATCGAATGTTTTACATATAATCCGGACGAGGATAAAATGTTCGAGAGGTATTATCATCGGTACCAGGATTTCTATGAAATTGATTGCAAGTCCTGGTCTTCCGAAAAAAAGATTAGACTGCTCATCAGAAAACTAGGGACATATGAACACAATAAGTTCACAGACTTTATTCTACCAAGAAAACCAAGGGACCTGGAATTTAACGAAGCAGTATGTCTGCTGAAGGAATTATTTAGTCCAAGGCTGTCCTTGTTTCACAAAAGGTGGAAGTGCTTAAATTTACACAAAAACGAGGACGAAGACTATACAACGTTCGCCTCGGTTGTCAACAAAAACTGTGATGATTTTAGGCTTTCGGAACTATCAGCAGATAATTTTAAATGCCTAATTTTTGTGTAAGGCCTAGTCTCGGGGAAAGACAGTGAAATGAGGAGGAGTATTTTAACAAAGCTGGAAAGCGAGCAGGATATCTCACTCCAAAAGTTGGCGGATTTTTGTCAAAAATGCGTAAGCATAAAAGAAGACGCCAAGAAAATTCAGGAATCTCTAGTAGAAAGCGTTAAAAAAAGTAAAACGGAAGTCACGTTTTCGGTTTCTGTCTCCGAGACAAAAGAATCACTCGCCTATGGTGGGTGGGACAAAATTTGAAAAAAGACCTCCTACAAAAGCTTGTTATGGCTGTGGTGAATGGCATTGGTATAGCGACTGCCCGTTTAGACGTAAAACTTGCAGAAACTGTAACAGGCAAGGTCATAAAAAGGCCAAATGTAGATTTAGAAGTAAAACGCAAGTAAAAATAGCAAGATCGGATGAGCAAAATCACGGTATTATGAAATTTTTAGAGGTAAAAATACTCAAACAGACAGTAAAAATGCAGCTCGATAGTGGATCTGACATAAGTATAATAAACACAAAAACGTGGCGAAAGCTGAATAAACAAATCTTGAGGAAGGCGAATAAAGTTGCGAAAACAGTTACAGGAAAGAAAATCAAATTCGAGGGTGAACTTGATTCTCAATGTCAAATTTAATAACCAAACTAAAAAATTAAAAATATTTCTTCATGAATGGAACAAACAATTTGTTTGGGACAGATTGGATTAATGAGTTTGATTTGTGGGATCTGCCCATAAGTGCTTATTACAAGAATATAAAAGAAGACACGACTGACGTTTTTTTTTTTTGTTTTTTTTTTAATCATATCACCCCAAGCAAGGCGGTAACGCCACTGATGCGCAGGGGGCTACGTAAGGGTAAAAAGAATGGAAAAGAGAAAGCCGGAAACCACATCCTAAACAGGAAACAAGGGATGAGCCTCTTCACCTGTTCAATAGATGTGGGTGGAGTGTGGACCGGGCGAGAGTTTAGTCTATCTACTCCAATTGAAGGAGGAGTTAAAGAAAGATTTCCCTGAAGTATTTGCAGAAGGATTAGGCAGGTGTACTAAAACGGCTGCAAGAATTAAATTAAAAGAAGACGTGACACCTGTATTCAAGAATAAAAGAAATGCGCCTTATGCGGCTATCAGCAAAATTGACGCTGAATTGGAGAGATTAGAGAAATTAGGCGTATTGTCAAAAATCGATTATAGTGACTGGGCCGCGCCAGCAGTTTATGTGAAAAAGAAGTCGGGGGAGATCCGGATATGCGCTGATTTCTCTACTGGGTTGAATAACGCCATTGAGGACTACCATTATCCTCTACCGAGCCCAGAGGAAGTATTTTCTAGGTTAAATGGCGGGAAGTTTTTCACAAAGATCGACCTCAGTGAGGCATATCTTCAAATCCCGGTTGAAAATGAAAGTTCTAAGTTATTGTGTATAAATACCCATAAGGGATTATACAAATACGAACGGATTAGCGGAAAGGTTCGTGGACACCCTGAAAAGAGCACTAAGAAAAGCAACAGGGACACCCACGAAAAAGGATTTGCAGTTATTTTTGCGAGTGTATAGAATTACACCGAACAAAGCCGCGCGTCAGCACTGTCGCCGGCCGAACTGATGTTCGCGAGAAAGGTGCGATCGGTTTTCGACAAATTCATCCCGACGAAGAAAGTGGATACACCCATCGTGAGCACACAAAAAAGAAGATTCTTGATAAATGAAAAAGTTTATTTCAGGAATTACAAAAATAATACTGCTTCCTGGATGCCAGGGAAAATAAAAGAACGTGTAGGAAACATGCTTTATATGGTCCAAGGGTCAAAATTTGTACACAAAAGGCATGCGAATCAAATAAAGAAAAGACTTTCGGAGGAAACAACTGTCGCGTCTCAAAGGTGGGACGAAAATGTGGAAGATCTATATGACACATTTCAGCTACAGATACCTCAAGGGCAAGAAGTAAATAGTAGAAAATCCACCAGAAAAAGGAAAGCGACGCACCAGTTAACAGTGGATCCGAAAAGGAAAAAAGTATGACTGACAGCAAAAGTCTTAGGAGGGGGTGTTGGGACGCCCGCGCCTATTCGGCTATAATGGACGATTCCATTACTATGTAAAGTAATGGTGACATCTACGTAGGAGAGTGTGCCGAGCAGCCGATCGACAAGTCAGTCGTAGACTTCCGGTGACGACCTGGAAGTACCCATAGCTCATACTACGTCTTACGACGGTTGAGACGATTAACCCTTATTCTTGTATTGGATACTAATAACCTTTGTAAATACAATTTTCACGGAATACAACAATTAACCTATTCCTGTTGTTGAGTTATTTATTCTTACTCACGACACAACATATATAATTTAAAGTTCCATATATTCATAATAAGGTAATAGTTTTCTTGATTCCTATCATTTATATAGTTCTTATATTATTAACAATGTAATAGTTTTCTTGCTTACTATAATTTATATAATTTAAAGTTCTTTATATTCTTAACAATGTAATAGTTTTCTTGCTTATTATAATTTATATAATTTATAGCTCCTTATATTCTTAAAAATGTAACAGTTTTCTTGCTTACTATCATTTATATAATTTATAGCTCCTTATATTCTTAAAAATGTAACAGTGTTCTTGCTTACTATCATTTATATAATTTATAGCTCCTTATATTCTTAAAAATGTAACAGTTTTCTTGCTTATTATCATTTATATAATTTATAGCTCCTTATATTCTTAAAAATGTAACAGTTTTCTTGCTTATTATCATTTATATAATTTATAGCTCCTTATATTCTTAAAAATGTAACAGTTTTCTTGCTTATTATCATTTATATAATTTATAGCTCCTTATATTCTTAAAAATGTAACAGTTTTCTTGCTTATTATCATTTATATAATTTATAGCTCCTTATATTCTTAAAAATGTAACAGTTTTCTTGCTTATTATCATTTATATAATTTATAGCTCCTTATATTCTTAAAAATGTAACAGTTTTCTTGCTTATTATCATTTATATAATTTATAGCTCCTTATATTCTTAAAAATGTAACAGTGTTCTTGCTTACTATCATTTATATAATTTAAAGTTCCTTATATTCTTAACAATGCAATAGTTTTCTTACTTACTATAATTATATATAATTTAGAGTTGCTTACTATTAACATTCTTCTTCTTCTTATTATTATTATTATTATTATGTCATTTTTCATCATATTTCGATTTCTGCTTTGGTCTCACTACCAACCAAGTCTGCGAACTAAGGCAGGTAGTGGCATGATGTTATGGCTCCATTTCATGTTTTTCTATCTTCCCTATCATCTCCAGCATTACATAGATAAAGTTTTCCTTAGTGTGTGGGCTGTACTTAATAAGACAATTTTTTGTATATCTCTTAAGCTGGGGTTTCCAGGGATTCTTTCAATGTGTTGTTTTGTTCCATTTTTTATCATTCCAAGTGCACCTACTATCACTGACACAACTCTTGTTTTCAATTTCCACATTTTTTCTATTTCAACTTCCAGGTCTTTATATTTTGACAGTTTTTCAAATTCCTTGATTGCTATGTTACAATCCGCTGGACAAGCCATATCAATTAATAGACAAGTTTTCTCCTTCTGGTTTTTAACAATAATGTCCGGCCTGTTTGCTTCAATTTTTCTGTCTGTGTAGATGGTGTAATCCCATAGAATGGTTACATCTTCTATTTCTGTAACCGGTGCTGGGTGATGTTCATATTATTATTATTATTATTATTATTATTATTATTATTATTATTATTATTATTAATTTTACATATTATTTACTCATTTATTATTTCATTAAATGATTCTGTTAATATTTTTATAATAATTTTTATATATGTTTCTCATTTATATAATGTTATTACTTAATTATGTTATTATGATAATTTTAATATGTAATTTATTATTTCATTAAAAGAATCTGTTAACATTATTTTCACTAGAATTTAAGCGGAAATATATTTCGATTAGGATTCATGCATGACTCTCACGTTAATTAGAATGGAAATCGTTCCATCATTTGATTTCTCTCAACGCATACTTTCATAACTGTTTTCTCTTATTTTATTTTAAAAGAATACGTTAGCACATAGAGTTAAACAAACACAAGTTTTATCTTCTACATTTAATACTCATACTTTGCTTTAACACACATGACACGTATGTGACCTTTGAAACTATACCTCATTTAAAATACTGTCTCGCAGATTTTTAAATCATTCGTCCTTATTAAATTTCTGAAGAAGCTTGTTATAAGTGAAACATGTTAAATTAAAGACACTTTTTTCTTACTTTCTTTTTATTTATTCTGCTCATCTCGTCGGATTCCGATCCATATATTCAACTCATATACATACATATATATATATATATATATATATATATATATATATATATATACTTATTTCCTGGGGTTTTCTTTCCTTGTTAGCTATCTCCAATGTTTCATCTGTATATCTTAATTTGTTAAACATTTGATCGCCTAGTATTATTCTTGGTAGGACTTTGAAACTTAATTACGTTTTTAGCTATAAACCAGAAGCTGTCTAGAAATCCTAAGAAAATATTTGTGAACATACTTTTTCTTTTATTATCCATAATACTTTCTAAACTACATGTCACGCTTTTAAAACATCTTGCTGTCAGAGAGTGCCTGTTTTGCAGGTGGTATATGAATAGGATGAATTAAGATCCCTAGTGAAGCACCAAGACTGCAATCAAACACGCTCGTAAATAACCTAGACCTGAAGCAAGAATACACTAACAGCGTGAAAACCAAATACGAAGAACAAATTGGAATCGCAAACGCGAAATGGGGCTCACTCAAAGAATCGATAGTGACATTCTTCTTCTTCTTCTTCTTCTTCTTCTTCTTCTTCTTCTTCTATGTGCCCTGTCCTTTCAGGACGTAGGGGATCATGGCTCTCCACGTCTCCCTATCCCTTGTGGCTCTTAGTATGTTTGCTCCTGTTGCTCCTGGCAACCCCCGTTCCGTCATCCACCTGATCAGGCCCTGCAAATATGTTACCCGCTGCCTTCCTCTGTCTCTCCTTCCTTCTATCTGACCAGTCAGTATCAGGTTCTCCAGGCTCTCCTTCCTCATTGTGTGTCCCACAAACTTCATCCACCTGATCAGGTCCTGCAAATATGTTATCCGCTGCTTTCCTCTATCTCTCTTTCCTTCTATCTGACGAGTCAGTATCAGGTTCTCCAAGCCCTCCTTCCTCATTGCATGTCCCAGGAACTTCAGTTGTCTCTTCCTGATGCTCAGTATTAATTTCCTTTTTGTTGACATTCTTTCCAACACCTCGTCGTTGCTTGCATGCTCAGTCCACGATATCCGTAGCATCCTTCTGTAGAACCACATTTCCGCTGCTTCCAGTTTTGTCCTCATTTTCGATGATATTGTCCAGCATTCACTGCCGGATTGAAGAACTGACATCACGTAGCAGTCCAGCACTCTTTTCTTTGTTTCTACTGAGATTTTCCTGTGTGTTAGTACTTTACTCAGCTTCTGGAACGCGTCTTTTGCCATGCCAATTCGCCTTCGAATCTCCGTGTCGCATTTTCCATCTCCAGTTAGGACACTTCCTAGGTATTTAAATTTTTGTACTTGCTTGATTCTGGTATCTCCCACCTTTATTTGGCATTTTGGGTTGTACCTTTTACTGATGACCATGCACTCAGTTTTCTTAAAGTTTATTTGTCGTCCTTTTTTGTCACTCTCCACCGCTACCTTCTGTATGAGGTCTTGTAGTTTCCTTTCCGTGTCCGCAATCAGCACTTTATCGTCTAGTGACATCAGCAAACAATATTGCTCCAAAAGAAGTAAGACGTAGAAGGAAAAACGAGTGGATGATTGAAGAGATTTACGACATGATACAAACGAGACAGAAAACGATGCCAAGATGTGGAATGGAATATAGGAAACTACACCAGGAAATAAGGAACAAAAGCAGGCAAGCTAAAAAGGAATGGCTCAACAACAAATGTTTAGAAGTAAAGAGATTGAGCAGGATTACTATAGCAGACATGCATAAAGAAATAATAGAACTGACAGGACAAAAAACCTGCTCCTCAACAGGATGTATAAAATCCAAGAACAGAACAATCATACTGGAGAAAGAGGAAATACTCCAGCGACAGGAAGAATATATAAAAAGATCTTTTCCACGCCTAGAGAGAGCAACCGATACAACACAAAGACGAGGATAGAACGGAAATATTAAAGCCGAAGTGGAAGCTGCAATGACCAAACTGAATAGAAGCAAAGCAATTGGACCAGACGGCATTGAAATAGAGCTGCTGTTAGCCCTGGAAGATTTCAGTATAGAGAAAATTAAAAAAAAAATAAATGAAATTAATAAAAGTGGTGTAATACCAGACGACGTAAGCAAGTCAGATGCAAACGAGTGTCAACTCCACCGAACAATCAGTTTGATGAGCCACATTACAAAACCGATCGTCTGAATCTTGTCTGAACGTCTGATCGACTGTCCTCGTTTGAATCTTGATAAATAGAGCAAGAAGCAGAATCTGGCCAGAGATAGGACCAGAATTGTGCGGGTTCGTCAAAGACACTGGAACAAAGAACGCTATATTTATGATTAGGATGCTCTTCGAAAATGCAATACAATTGAAGGACTTGTATCTATCTTTCATCAGTTATGCAAAGGCGTTCGACAAAATACACCACAAGAAATTGATGAAGATGCTCAGTATCCTTGAAATATTTGGGAAAGATATTTTAAGAGTAATGAAGAATATGTACTGGTAGCAATCCGCTCGCATACAGACAGGTAACGAATTCAGTAGATATACAAAGATAGAAATGGGCGTAAGACAGGTATGTGTCTTTTCACCGGATCTATTTAACTTGTACAGTGAGGCTACCTGAGGACCCTAGATGTTATGCCCAGATTCGTCATCGGAGGCCACAATTTGAACAACATAAGATACGCAGATGATACAGTGCTGATAGCAGACACAGAAAGGAAACTACAAGACCTCCCACAGAAGGTAGCTGAAGAGAGTGACAAGAAAGGACTACAAATAAATGGCAAGAAAACCTAATGCATGGTTATCAGCAAAAAGAGCAGCACAAAATGCCAATTACAGGTGAGGGACTCTAAAATCAAGCAGGTATAGAAGTTTAAGTATCTGGGAAGTGTTAGAACACGCAAAGTGAGACACAGGGATCCGAAGGCGAATTGGAATGGCGAAGGATGCGTTCCAGAAGCTGGGTAACGTATTAAGTATTTAGTCTTTCTTTCTTTCTTTCTTTCTTTCTTTCTTTCTTTCTTTCTTATTGCAATGCTACTTTCACATTCTTTTGCTTTTCTTTCTTTCTTTCTTTCATCCTTGCTTCTTTCTTTCTATTTTTCTTCCGTCCTTGCTTCTTTCTTTCTTTCTTTTTTTCTTTCTTTCTTTCTTTCTTTCTTTCTTTCTTATTGCATTGCTACTTTCACATTCTTTTTTCTTTTTTTTCTTTCTTTCTTTTTGCAATGCTACTTTCACATTCTTTTTCTTTTCTTTCTTTTCTTTCTTTTCTTTCTTTCTTTCATTCTTTCATTCATTCTTTCTTTCTTTCTTTCTTTCTTTCTTTCTTAATTCTATTATACTTTCACATTCTTTTTACTTTCTTTTCATTCTTTTTCTTTTTCTTTAATTTTTCTTTCGTATTTTCTTACTTTCTTACTTTCTTTTTAGTTCTACACGACCTTTAAGTTTTTTCTTTTATCTTTCTTTCTTTCTTTGTTCATTTTCTCTTCCAGGCTGCCTCTTTTACTGAGAGTTAGATGACCTCCTCTTTAGGTCAATGTTCATTACAGCTTGACTAGACAGGATTTGAATTCTCATCATTAAATTTCTCATTCTTCAGTTTGCCTGACTGACACAGTTGTTATCTATCTTTCAGTCGCTCACTGAAGAGGCCAGTTTGACTGGCTAAGCAAATATGTCACCTGATCACTGATCCAAATCCGAAGACCATTTACTTAATTTACAGATAAGATCTGACCCCCGACATCCTTTGATATCGATAAGTACCTTTTGTCTTTCTTTTGAACTTTTTTTTTTTACACTGATTTTTTTATTCGGTGAACTTTTCTTATTTTCTAGCATTGTTCTTTCTTTCGTCTTTTTTTTCTCCTCTTTCTTTATTCATCTTCTTAAACTTTCCTTTCTTACACTTCCAAATTGCATCCACTGCTCCATTCTTTATTCCAACATTGTGTCTCGCTTGTCTTTAGATTATTCTTTCTTTTTACTTCTTTCTTTCTTTCTTTCTTTTTTCTTTTCCACCTTCCTTTTCATTTCTTTTCTATGTTTCTGTCTTTCTTTTAAACTACATTCACGTCTTTCTTTCTTTCTTTCTTTCTTTCTTTCTTTCTTTCTTTCTTTGTATTTCTTCATTTTTAATTTCTTTGTATTTTCTTTCTTACTTTTCCTTCTTCCATTATTTCTTTCTTTGTTTTTTTCCATCTCCATTTTGTCTTTCATTTCTTTGATTCTATCTTTCTTCTGTACTACCTTCACGTTCTCTTTTCTTTCTTTCTTTCTTTTTTCGTTCTTTCTGGCTGTCTTTCATTTTCTTTCTTTCTTTCTTACTTTCATTCTTTCTTTATGGGTGTCATTTTTCTTTCTTTTCTTTGTTTCTGTCTTTCTTTTATACTATATTCGCGTTCACTTTCTTTCTTTCTTTCCAACTTTGCTTTGTATTTCTTCATTTTTAATCTCTCTACTTTCTTTCTTTCTTTGTTTTTTCTTTTTTTTGTTTCTATTTTACTCCTATGCTACCTTCACGTTCTTTCTTTCTTTCTTTCTTTCTTTCCTTCTCGCTGTCATTTTTCTTTTTTCTTTGTTTCTGTCCTTCTTTTATCCTACATTCACGTTAACTTTTCTTTCTTTCTTTCTTTCTTTCTTTCTTTCTCGCCGTCATTTGTCTTTCTTTTCTTTGTTTCTGATTATATGTATATTCAGTCTATTATCATATACAAAAAGGGGATTTCCAACAACACTTCAGCTGGAGATTTCTTTTGAATAAAGTAGTGCAGTGACTTTTCCCGCAAATACTCTTTTTTTGGGCACGAAATTTGACATGTTTAACGCTTCCTCATAGTACCTACTTATAGATGCGTTACCATCTAAAACTACACAAACGCAGTTTTGGAAACGCCATCTGTTGGCAAACACTGAGAACTTATTCGACGTCCTAATACCACAGAGAAAGGTTAATGAGAACAATTCCCGTGAAAGCATTTGCAGAAAAGGCAGGTGGAAGATTCATTACGTAGCTGAGATTCCAGATCAAACATTGCGAATTGGTTTTCGTATATTATAAATAACTAGCAGTATAGCCCGGCGTTGCTTGGGTGTAATGAAAGCTTTAAAACTAATCCATGGTCCTGGAGATCAGATTCAGCCTAAAGAATATTTGAAATAATAAAATAATTGCGACAGTTTAACAATCGCACCTAATATACACACACACACACACACACACACACACACACACATATATATATATATATATATATATATATATATATATATATATATATATATACCAGCACTATAGCCCAGCGTTGTTCGTGTGTAATGAAAGCTTTCAAACTAATCCAGGGTCCTGGAACTCAGACTCTTTAGTCGTTGGCACGAAAGACTAAAAAGCAACAGTTATTTCCAGTCAAAGCGAAACCATAGATTGAAAGAAAGA
The DNA here is from genome assembly GCA_037127315.1 of Ascarosepion bandense. Taxonomy (NCBI): domain Eukaryota; kingdom Metazoa; phylum Mollusca; class Cephalopoda; order Sepiida; family Sepiidae; genus Ascarosepion; species Ascarosepion bandense. Next base: position 1,126,820 of record JBBBDQ010001878.1, read on the forward strand.
TGAATGGATGTAAGTCAAATTTTAATTTCCGGTATTGATGTCAAATAAGCTGCAAACTAACTTTTGAAGGTTAAATAAGTCCTCTGAGTAAATGGTATCATGTCTTAGACTAAGAAGTACAATTATACCTACTTAGAGCAAAACCCGAAGCAAAAACCAAAACAAAAGGGCTGTAAACCTGATTTTGATCAGACCCAACAGGATATCGGGGTATCGATTTCCAATATCGGAGTCAAATAAGTGATCCCAAGGATAAACTAACCTAAGTAAGTTCATGAAAACTTATTGTGCCCATCGGGAGTAAGATTGGAGAAAATGAGCCATATTGATGGCTGAATATCTGTTCTGGATCAGATTCGAAGGAATATCGGGGGGGTATCGATTTCCGATATCGAGGAATATGAGTCGTCTGAGAAGATCTACTAATGTTTGAAACTAAAAACTATTTTTTTTACCAAGTTAGAGCAAATTCTGCATCAAGAACCACAATAAAAGGGCTAAAATCCTGATCTTCATCAGACCTGATCGGTTATCGGTGTATCGATTTCCGATATCGGGGTGAAATCTGAAGAAATAAGTAGCCAATGACTTAACTGGAAGCCTAAAAAATATTTGTGTGAAGTTTGGGGAGAATAGAATGAAAATTGTGGATTTGTATAAAGAACATACAGGCAGACAGACAGACAGATAGACCGACACACACAAACATCTTGCCTTTTATATGTATAGATAACAATAGAAAGATTTGCATCGTCCAGGGGCCAAAATAAAAAATACGCTTGACTTAATATGCCATAACTGCCTACCTTTTAACTTAAGTGGAAACGTGATTCAAGAGACTGGAAATATATCGGTTTATTGTTTTCCTTATAGACACATGGCCTAGTGGATATAGACGTTGGTAGGTTCCTGTGACTTAACCTAAAAGAGTTGTGATTTCAGTACCAGGCTACGGCAGTAGTGAACAAGTAAATTACAGGGTTAGAGGGAGATACCTCATGACTTCCAAAAAAGAAACTAAAACGTAAGTTATGAAGACCATGTACTCCAGTGATTTTAAGAAATGATTCGGTTCGATATTATTAGAACTTGAAGAAGGCCGGAGTGCACAACGGCCGAAACGTCGTACAAATGGCAACAAAGAAGAGGACAGTAGTCCGAATAATGTAAATACTGTAGATACTACCTCATCTCAGAAATATAGACAAATAGAATGATCTATTATTAAACGTCGTACAAATGGCAATCAAGATGAGGACAATTATCCGAATAATTTAAATACTGTAAATACTACCTCATCTCAGAAATATAGACAAATAGAATGATCTATTATTAAACGTCGTACAAATGGCAACAAAGATGAGGACAATAGTCCGAATAATGTAAATACTGTAAATACTACCTCATCTCAGAAATATAGACAAATAGAATGATATATTATTAAGCGTTGTACAAATGGCAACAAAGATGAGGACAACAGTCCAAATAATGTAAATACTGTAAATACTACTTCATCTCAGAATTATAGTCAAATCTCAAGCTAGAATGTTAGCTATGAGGAAATACGAAATAACTTAAGCCAGATTTTCGAGGCTCTGTCTATCGTGACAATTTAAGAACCTGACCACATTAGATTCGAAGGTATATCACTCAACTCTTCCCTAACTTTGCATCATAAAATTGAAATATACGTTCGAGTCGGTCACGCAGTTTCTTTTCCCTGAGCGTCTCTAACATGTTATGGGAGATACACTACCCTCTACTAAATTTCTGCTCAAATTCTATTGGCGAGGAATATTACAAACGTCGGCCATTGTATCAATTGGCGCTCAAAATCACATTAGTCATTCTAATAGGCTGTTTGTAAAGTAACTGAAGAGAATTTGATCACCGGATCAATTCCACGAACACTGATCGCGTTTGATAAGCAGTAGGAAGTTAGTGAGAAACAAACATAGACAAGAAATCGCGAGAAATTGATACTGCAAAGTAGAAAGTGAAAGTAGAAAGTGAAAGTAGAAAGTGAAAGTAGAAAGTGAAAGTAGAGTACGGGAAGAAACAAGATTGGAATGCAAGAAAGTGGCTTCTACCAAGGCTTCCAATCGCCTGCATTTCTACTAGAGACTTTTCTAGTTTAAGTTGGTGAATGCTGCCATAAAACTATATATATATATATATATATATATATATATTGACGTAAATTAATAAATAAACATATATGATGGGTGTTCATAAGTATAGTATTATTATTCAGGTATTAATAACATAGTGCTCAATGTATAACCAGAGCTGTATTATAAATATATTAATAAATATACATATTATCCTACATCTATGGCAAGACTCGGAGTTGCATGTGGTTTGCAATCTTCAAGTACATATTTCAAATATAAGTTTGAAGTATGCAATTAGTTCTTGCACAACACATGAAACTTCGAGTCGTGCCATAGTGTGTATATATATATATATATATATATATATATATATAAGTTTGAAGTATGCAATTAGTTCTTGCACAACGCATGAAACTCCGAGACATGCCATAGACGTAGGATCATATATATATATATATATATATAAATTGCAAAAATTATCTTATTCTTACATTTAGTCACAATAAGATCTTTCTTTAGAAATTTGGCTCAGCAGTTATTCTTTCCCCCTACCTACCATTACTAAACCAAAGGACAAGCTACATACCTCCCACTACCATAGAAGAAATTACTACTAAGATTCCTCTAGCTTAATCCTATAAAGGCCAATATACCCACAGCCATTTCCTTTACTTGACCAAGAATATTTCCTTGTTTTTGTTCAAATGGGGTTGACAATGAATGTCTTTAAATTATATGTTGAAAATGGCTATTTCCCTTCTAAGTTTTATCTGAATTTATATATATATATATATATATATATATATGAATTAATTGTACATTGCAAATTATATTAAACTCTATAGTATTTATTATACTGAGCACTGTTGATAATAAAATTAATTCCGGGGCACTCAAAAAAGTAAAACTTTGAGTCCTCTTCACTTGGAATTATATATATATATATATATATATTGAGAAATTCTGGTATATAGAAGCAAAATAAATCGAGAAAAGGTACAGAAGAGATTTAAATGATGATTAATGAGACGAGAGTACGAAATAATGCACACACACACACGCACGCACATACACACGCACACTATATGTATATATATATATATATATATATATATATATATATATATATATATATATATTTGTGTGTATGTGAAAAACAGTGAATGAGTGAGTGAGTGAGAGTAGATTGACGTAGATAAGCAGGTAGCTATTGAATTAATTGTGGCCAGGAGAAAATATTATTGTTACTGGTTAAGAATAGGCACAAGTATAAATTGCTAAATGAAATCAACAAAAAACGATAACAGAAAACACTTTATTTAATTTTCTTCCATCCAAAATAAAAAAGATTATTTTTACTAATATGAAATTTGTGCAGTATTTTTTTTTTAGCAATGTAATTAATATATTTTTGTTGGATTTTTGTTGAGAAACTATACAAAATAATAAATAACAAAAGCTGATATGGAGATAAAAAATGTCAGTTATATTGAACAATAATATATAGACTGGAACACGGGTTAGTCAATTCAGGAATACTGTTAGTAGGAATCAATATGTACAATCTTGTAGTGAAGAAGTATGCCCGCTAATGAGTCTATATTCTTACTGACCAACTAGCGGCGGTCCAACTACTCTACTCTACTCATCAACCCGTGCTATCTGCATAGGCAGGATTATATGTACACATCAGATGAGTCCATTCTTGTATCCAAAAAGGGGTGATCCACAACATATATCTCAGTTTGAAATCTGCCTGTGTTGTATATATTAATCATATTTTTTCAGTTCTTTTCTTAATAGATGTTTCTTTTTAACGTATTATATCTAAGATTCGCCTAATCAGTACTACACGGTTATCAAAAGAGTGCTTATTTTGGCTTGATGCAAAACTATTTGAAATATAAAAATATATAGCACACCGTCTCCTGAAATATCAGAAAAAAATCAAATAGAGAAGAAGGAAACTTCTTCTCTATTTGATTCTTAACAATTTTAATTCTGACGATTCACAGAATATTTTTTTTAGGTTTTCCTTCAGGAGAAACTGAGGTGAAATGAATGAAAATGACATATACTTTCAGTTTGATTTTCTCATCAATTATGTGTATGTTGCGTCTAGAAACTGGAAAGTAAAAGTGAAAGTAGAAAGTGAAAGTGAAAGTGAAAGTAAATTCAGTTTTGTAGGCCAGAAAACGGGAAGAAACAGAACATCGAAATACCAGTAAAAAAAAGTAATCAATGAATTGAACATTAATAATTTTTTACCAAGATTTTGATAAGATTTATTGGCCATTGTTGTGGCGCAGTGGATATCGGTTCGGAACGAGAAATCAGGGAGCCGAGTTCGAATTCCATTTGAATTCCTTGCATTCACTTACGCGCAAATACCCTTGGGAAAGGTATTAATCCTTCTCTTCCTTCAGGTTATTGGTTAAATAACGGGACAGATTGGGTTCTATAGCCTTGGCTGGCAACCAGTCTACCGCAGAAAGCAATGGCAACCTACTGCGGGATAATTTTCTGCCCAGTCAGTCATCTCTCTTTCGAGACATGATCGCTCAAGCGTGTTTCACGTATGGCACTTAACTGACTTTGACTAAAACTATGTCTTGATCAGGGCGCCAAATGAGCTTTTTCCACCATTTTAAATCTGTCCGAAGTCTTCTTGTTATCTAGTTTATCTTTGAGATTTTTCTTTTAACGCCAGATATTTCTGTGGAATTTTAAGACTGTGAATTCTCAGAAGTGTGCACTGTTCTGCATTTGCATTTGCAATGATTAGTGGTACTATGTATTTCCTTGATCCTTGGTTTCTTGTCACTCTGCTAAAGCATTTTCTTCTATCCCTCCACCAAATTTTTACAACTGCTGAAATAAATTTTGGACTTATAACCGTTTAATTTTGTGTTGAGTTTTTTTTCTAAATATTTTATATTTAATTCTTTGAGTTCTTTATTTTTATCTAATTCATATTTTATATGAATAAGTTAAATATTTTTGGGTTATCCTCAGCGTTTTCGCGGGTTTGCCATTCTCTCATATATGTGGATGAGTAATATATTATACTCTCATTACGATTGAGTTCTCTAGAGAAGAAAATTTTAAAAACAGTTTTCACTTCTGTGATATATGCATCACTCTTCAGAAATTAATTGAGTTCTTTCGGTGACTGGCATGTGTATATATTGCTTATATACAACACGTTAAAATTTCTCTTCTCTGATTCTTGAGCCTATCGCTGAGGGAGTAGCGATTCCGACTGACACCAAATCGGTCGAGTTTTGATCTCGGCCAGAAGCAAATGAATGTATAGCCACACTGATGAGCTGTGATACAGCGAAACAGGTTTGTATGTGGATAACTAATATTTTATGCTCTTATTACGATTGAGTTCCCTAGAGAAGAAAATTTTAAAAACAGGCTCGACTTCTGCGAGATATGCATTACTCCTTTCAGAAATGAATTGAGTTCTTTCGGTGACTGGCATGTATATACACTGTTTATATACAACACGTTAAAATTCCCCTCCTCTGATTCTATGGCTTAGTGGGAAGCGACTCCAACTGACACCAAATCGATCCCGGACAGAAGCAAGTGGATGTGTCTAGGCACACTGATGAGCTGTGATACAGCGAAACAGGCTTGTATGTGGATGACTAATAATATATATATATATATATATATATATATATATATATATATATATTAAAAAAGGATTAATTCAAAGATGTTGAATGGCCATTTCGATATGAAGATCCCCACGGGGAACGACACATCACCTCAGCAACAGAAAAAAACCTTTCAGAAACTGGAGAAAAATTAGTCTAATTTTCCTTTTTAAATAGATTGCAAAGAAATTAAAAAATAAATAATAAAATAAAATAAAATAAAAATAAAAATAAAGGGAAAGAAAAGGAAAAAGAAAAAGATAGAATAAAATCAAATAAATAAGAAAAGAAAAAAATTGACATCGTCTGGGTTCGCAAAAAAAAAAAGGGGAGAATGTAACTAAAAATTAACAGACAGCCGTGTTAAATCGACGTCAGTTAAAGCAACACGGAAAAAAGGTGGTAAGAGAGATAAAAGAAGGAAGGGAGGGAAAAAGAAAGAAACTAAAGAAAAAATTTTTTTAAATATTACAGACGCTGGACAAATTCAAAAACCTAATTTCCCCAAAACGTTGAAGTATTAGCAAAAGGCCTTTACTTAAAAAGGCATAATTATTAATAAAAGGGAATAAAAAGATATAGGATTTAAAATAAAATTATTTTTTAAAAAATTAGGTCATTTGAAATTAAACTAAATAAAGACAACATTAGGTAAAAAAAAAAAAAAAAAAAAAAAAAAATTGGAATTTACCTTCCTGCTTGGATTGAAGTATCTGAATTAAAATATATATATATATATATATATATATATATATATATATAGTTAGGTTTTGAAGGCTGTCACAATGCGTTTAATAAAATAAAGGAAAGTAAATAAGTTGTTGGTTATCACCTATTTATTATACATTAGTATAATAAATGTATAATAAACAGGTGATAACCAACAACTTATTTATCTTTCTTTATTTTACTAATCGCATTGTGACAGCCTTCAAAATCTAACCATATTCCTAATATACACAATGCTTCAAGCAAATTACAAAACTTTCTTATATATCTAAAGAAAGAAAAAGCATGTAGTTAAAATCCCTAAAACTAGATCCTATTAATATTAATCTTATTTATATTAAAACTAATGCAGATAGAGGGCACGATGTAAATATCTATTTACAGAGCCAAATATATATATATATATATATATATATATATATATATATATATTATGTTAAATAAAATTTCGAATTCTTCAGCGAAAAAAATATCGCTTCTTCAGCAACAATCAAAGACAAAAATATTTTATTTCAAATATAGTACAAAAATTCACATACCGGAAGGATAACCAAAACATACACAAGAAGTTTACCTAAAAAAAAAAAAAAACAAAAAAACGGAGGATTTAAGAAAGAAAAAAAAAAAATTGTCGTCCAGGCACAGATACAAAAGAACAGAGAAAGATACAAGTCTCGATATTAGAAGTCTTTAAGATAACGTCAGTCATTTAAGTGCCATGCGTGAAAAAATTCGAAAGAGACATGACTGACTGGGCAGAAGATTTTCTATCCTGCTCTTTAAACTATAGGTGAATGGAAGAAGAGATGTATTGTATTAATCAGTAGTAATTAGTGGGGGATCAGTTTATTACTTCATAACAATAGAAAACAGATCCCCCACTTTATGCCCAGTAGAAGACTTACCTCATGTTTCCAACTATTATATTCAGTCAGTCAGTTAAGTGTCATACGTGAAACACGCTTGGGCGATCATGTCTCGAAAGAGACATGACTGACTGGGCAGAAGATTATCCCGCAGTAGTCTGCCACTGACTGGTTGCCAACCAAGGCTATAGAACCCAATCTGTCCTGTTATTTAACCCATAACTGGAAGGAAGATGACGTATTAATACCTTTCCGAAAGGGTATTTGCGCGTAAGTGAATGCAATGAATTCAACTGGAATTCGAACTCGGTTCCCCGATTTCTCGTTCCGGGCCGATATCCAATGCACCACAACGCACAAGAATCAAAAAATCAAAATTTAACCGTGTCACTGGAATAAATGTGGTGTAGTGTCGAAAAGGAAAAGAAACATGGGGTACACAGGGGAAGAATTAAAGGAGAGATAAGACATAAAAATAATATTTAGTATTTTTATATATATAAATCTTGAAGTTTATTTTGTGTACAAGCCTAGTAAATGCCGCGTGATAAATATCGCTTTTTAGTGAGGATATCCTTAGGCTGCAGGAAACACTAGAAAGGTTTAGTATTGGTGGAGATACTCTAAACAACATTATTTCTTCACCTGACACTCTGTTGATGGAGAACACACATAGAAAACTGTTGTGGATTCTTGTTGAGAAACTACAGAAAATAATAAATAACAAAAACAGATATGGAGATAGAAAATGTCAGTTATATTGAACAAAAATATAGAAACTGGAACACGGTGTTAGTCAATTTAGGAATACTAGTCATACTGTAAGTAGAAATCAATATATACAATCTGGTCGTGAAGAAGTATGTCCGGGTAATGAGTCTATATCCTAACTGACCAACTAAGCGGCAGTACAACTAATCAGCTTTCTGTGATAATCACAATATTTATTCATATAAAAAAATACATTGAATTATGGCACAAGGCCGAAAGGGGAGGAGTAGAGGTTAGTATTCACTAGCTATCCTATACCTAGCTAAACACTATAACGACCCATTCACTCATTACAATTTACACATTCACCACAAGAACCCATCCATCACCTCCCGATCCTTCATACACCACAATACCACAAATTTACAAGGGGAACCTAAAAAAAAAGGAGGAAAACAAACCCATGACAGTAAAAATGCATTTATGTACAATAATATAATATATTTAAAGCATTTAATGAAAGGGTAAATGATGGGAGGGTGATGAACCAAAAAAACAAACTAAATATACGACAAATTTTAAACTAAAACAATAAACAATGTTATTAAGACCTGTCCATCCCTCAAAAAATGGCTTCTGTATTCCGCCGAATGGCGGAATCAAGAAGATTACTAGCTAACGGATTGGGTGGGGGAGGCAAAATAATTAATGGAATGGGAAAATCAAAGGCTGACCCAGCCAAGTTAAAAGGAAACCGAAACAAACTGGGGAGATTGGGCATCTCGACTTGAATTAAAACAAAAGCAGAAAGCCTGGTACAGGCTAGGAACACATTCATTCACATTAACTAGGGACAAAAAAGAGAGCGAACTTAAACAGGAATGGGTTCCAAAGAAATCCAACTAGCAGATCTAAAAGAGAAAATCAAGGCTAGCCTCTCTGTGGCAATCACTGCCATTCTCTGTACAGGCAGGATTATATGTACACAAAAATTATAGAACCTTCTAGATGAGATGAGACGAACTAAGAACTGGAGATTCCAAAATCAAACAACTTAAATTACCTGGGAAATGTTTTACCGTAAGGCTGAAAATGGGACACCCAAATCAAAAAACGCAACAGACCTTAAGTTTGAATTTGAGTTTTGTTTCACTGCATATTAAACTTTGTGGATTATTTAATGCCAAAAAGGTGGGATTTAAAGGTATTTTTTTTAAGATATAGAGAGAATTTAGTCAGATTTTAATGAAGATATTTTTGTTTTTCTTCTTTTTTATTTTAACAGCATATCAACTTCTGTGGATTATTTAATCCCAAAAAAGTGTGGTTTTAAGCTATTTTTTTAAATGTTCGTTGATTTAATCAATTTTAATGAAGATTTTTTAATTCTTTTTTATTTTAAGGGATATGAACCTCTGTGGATAATTTAATGCCAAAAAGGTGGGGTTTTAAGGGTTTTTTTTAATGTTCGGTTATAGTAAAAAGGTTGATTTAGTCAGATTTTAATGAAGATTTTTTTTGTTTTTATTCCTTTTTTATTTTAAGAGATATCCTCCGCTGCGGATTATTTAATGCCAAAAAGGTGGGGGTTTAAAGTATTTTTTAATGTTAAGTTATAGTGAGAAGGTTTAGTTAGATTTATATATATATATATATATATATAGATATATAGATATATACATAAGATTAAGAGAGATAACAAAACACACAATATCTTAAGAGATACAATGGGCAGGATATTGTGCAGAGCGGTGACAGCTTGCGTCCTGAAGTGACACCCCATATAGAAGAAGTATTAAATTGAGGAATGTCAAATGAGAAAATTAGGATAGAAAAAAAAATGAAAATAAGACGCTAGGGAGGATCGATATGTCGATCCAGGATGTTTTTTCCGCCTGAATCCATCCTGCATATATACAAGTCAACCATCTGTCCGTGCATGGAGTACTGCTGCCATTTATGGTCAGGCGCCCCTGCCGTTCTCCTCGGTGTTCTCGACAGGTTCCAAAGGAGAGTCTGCAATGTGATAGGTACTGATCTGGCGGCTCGACTGCAGCCACTTCCCCACCGTCGAAATGTGGCCTCCCTTTGTCTGTTCTATAAATACTTTCATGGCTTCTGCTCTGACGAACTTAAGTCACTGATGCCTCCTCAACAGGTGTTTACTCGTGCAACCAGACTGGCAACTGGGTCCCACCCATTCACAGTCAGGTTAGCCAAATGCAGACGACAATTCTACTCCTGCAGCTTCTTCTCTCGCACTTACCGTCTGTGGAACTCGCTCCCATATTCTTGCTTTCCTGACGGCTACAACCTCCAGAAATTTAAATGCAAAGTCAATACTCATCTACTAACCACTGGACTCTAGCTCTCTCCCCACCCTTCCCTTTCTCTCCATCTATGTATCTGTCATCGGACCTGCATTCTCAGTTTTCTATTGCTCCTTTCTAACTAGTTTGTACTCCTCACTCTTTTCTAATCAATGTTTTTACAGTTATGTTGCCCCCTGCACATCAGTGGCGTTTCCGCCTTGCTCGGGGTGAAATGATTAAAAAAAAAAATTACTGAAAAGAGGAATTCGGTAAACATTGCTCTGCGTCAGGCATCCTAATGACCACTGATGCTACCACAAACATTGACAAAATAGAAAAAGATGACGACTCCCAGATATCTTGTTCTTCTATGTGTCTTGTCCTTTAAGGACGTAGGCGATGTTGTCCCTCCACATCTCCCTATCCCTGGTGTCTCTTAGCACGCCTTCTCCTGTTACACCACGCAACCCCCCGTTCTGCAATCTACCTGCTCATGCCCCTCAAACATATTACCCACTGCTTTCCCCTGTCTCTCCTTCCCTCTATCTGGCCTGTTAGTATCAGGTTCTCCAAGCCCTCTTTCCTCATTGCATGTACCAGAAAATTCAGCTGTCTCTTCCTGACGTTCAGCATTAATTTCCTTTTCGTTTCCATCCTTCCCAAACCTCATCATTGCTCATATACTCGATCCATGATATTCGCAGCATCCTTCTGTTGAACCACACTTCAGTTACTTAAATTTTTCCTTAATCTTCGATCAAATTTCCAGCATTCACTCTCATATTTAAGAACTGACAACACATAACAAACCAGAACTCTCTTCTTTGTTTCTAGTGAAAGTTTCCTGTTTCTTAATACTTTACTCAGCTTCTGGAGTGTTTCTTTGGACATGCTAATTCGCCTTTGTTTCTCTGTGTCGCACTTTCTGTTTTCTGTTAGAACACTTCCCAGGTACTTAAATTTTTGTACCTGCTTGATTTTAGTATCCTCGACCTGTATTTGGCATTTTGGGCTGCTCCTTTTGCTGATGACCATGCATTCGGTTTTCTTGCAGTTTATTTATATTTCAAATATCACTAATTAAAAATACATTATTTGTAAGCGGCACTTCAGGATGTATGTATCAAAATTCCAAACAGTGAATTCCCAGTAATTTCTGAGGCGAGTTTCTGTTGGTATATCGTACATCAGAATGTTACTAATGTTTTCCTGTTTGTCCTCGGACCTCCTCTCCTCCACTTTTCCCACTCTTTCTCCTTCGTCGACAATTCGAGTACGTTTGAACCCACCTACTTTCTGACATCGACTGGCGATCTGTGATCGAACTGCGTAGGTGGTATTTATAAATCCTCCCTTAGTTTTTATTGGTCACTAATTCGTTATTAAGAACCGGGGCTCTTGAACAGTCGGACTAATGAAGGGCAAAGCATAGTCTGTAATCAAGTATGGCTTCACCCCGGCATGATCCGCTTCTTCCACGAGTAATCTATGGTTCATTCGACTCTCAGATAAACCCTTTTGTAGAATTTAAAGAGTTATTTTGTTTTAGTCTTTTTCTCATGTTTCGCTGACTTCCTTTTTTTTTTTAAGTTTTAGTTTATCTAAACCGAGTGTGTTGTGGTGCAGTGGATATCGACTCGGAACGACTAATCGGGGAGCTGGGTTCGAATTCCATTTGCATTCCTTGCATTCACTTACGCATAAATACTCTTGGGAAAGGTACTAATCCGTCTCTTCCCTCCAGTTATGGGTTAAATAATAGGACAGATTGGGTTCTTTACCTATGGTCGGCAACCAGTCTCCCGCAGAAAGCAATGGAAACCTACTGCGGGATAATCATCTGCCCAGTCATGTCTCGAAAGAGACATGATCGCTCAAAGCGTGTATCACGTATGGCACTTCACTGAATATAATAGTTGTAAACATGATTAAGGCTTTTAATGGTTATAACGTGGGGGACCGGTTTTCTATTGTTATGAAGTAATAAACTGATCACCCACTAATTACTACTTAATAATATAATACATCTCTTCCCCCTCTAGTTATGGGTTAAATAACAGGACAGACTGGGTTCTATAGCCTTAGCTGGCAACTAGTCTACCGCAGAAAGCAATGGAAACCTACTGCGGGATATTTTTTTGCCCAGTCAGTCAAGTCTCTTTGGAGACATGATCGACCAAAGTGTGTATGGCAATTAACTGACTGAAACCGTAATATTTTTTCGTCTGTTTTTCTTTCCTTCTTTCTTGAATTATTGAATATGCTCTTATTTTTTTTTCTCATTTTCAGTCTTTTTTTTTCGATCGTTCATGCTTTCTTTTAGCTCCCGTATATTTCTCGCTTAACCTATCTCCTTTTCCAATTCATTAATTCTTTTTCCTTCCTCTAATTCCCCCCCCCCCCCCGCATCTCTTCCTTCTGTTCTTCTCCGCTCCCTCTTTTCAGGCTCTTATTTTTCGACTTCTTTCTCCCTTTCTTCCCCCACCCCGACACCTTCCCCCTGTTTCATTCTTCATTCTATTCCTCCTTCTGTCTTCGTTATTCTTCCAAACTTTCACCCTCTATTCTTCTTCGTCTTTATCTCTTTCTTTTCTTCGTCTTCTTCATCCTTCTCCTTGTATTTTCTTCTTCTACCTCCACCTCGTCTACTCTTTTCTCCTCCTCCTCCTGCTACGCATCTTCTTCTTTTTAATTTCGTCTTTCGTCGAGTCTTCTACTTCTTTCTTTCGCCCTCTTCTTCCTAACACACACACACACACACATGTATATTTTGGAAACAAGTGACCTTTTGAGGAGATTATTAATATTGATCGTCTTTTCAAAAGTACGAGGGATAAATTAACATTCAGCGCCTTCGACTCTACATCGACAATTTTTAAGAATTTATGTATTGACCCACTCTGAAGATGATTTAGGATTGTCGAAATTTGGAATCTCATTTCTTGTTAAATTATTTTTGGGTAAATTCTGATGGAATTAACTCTGAGAAGGATTAATTGTAATATCAATAAAATTAACACAAACTATATATCGTATCTGTAATAACAATTACCTTAAAGATTATTTCCTGTCTAAATACACAATACGTATATATATATATATATATATATATATATATATATATATATATATATATTGTCATCCGCAGACAGATCTGTTTCACTGTATCACAGCTCATCAGTATCGTTAGACTCCGATCGCTACATAAAGCCGACCGAATTGGCGTCAGTCGGCGTCTCTACCCCTGGGCCACGGGGCGTTCGGTGGAAGAAGGCAGTCTTTTTATCTTTTTAGCGCATATCATATCACGCGCCCAATAGGTAGAGTGCTCAAATTCATTTTTACTGAATGAGCGATATATATATATATATATATATATATATATTAATGCAGGTTTCATTGAATAATATAGACAAGTTTTGTCTATTAATTTTGTGTAGGATCCGTTCATACCGTCTGATATACTTGATGGTGATATCGTTGAAAGACAACAAAAAATCACAGTAATTGTTGATATTTTTATCGGGTCTAAGCTTTCAGCTCACATAAGCCATTATCAAAGAATAAATATTAACACACAGTAAGCATAGAACATTTAAGTTATTAACAATAAAGAGAATTAAATTGAAAATTAATAGACAAAACTTGTCTATATTATTCAATGAAACCTGCATTAATGAAAAAATGCTGCCAAAATACACACAATATATATATATATATATATATATATATATATATATACTTAAAAAAAAATTAATCCAAAAGGAAAAGCAGGAAGGTAAATCCCAAAACCCTGATCCTAATTAATATTAATATTTAAATATTAAAAAATGATACAGGTGGAGGGCTCGATGTAATTAATATTTAAATTACATAGCCAATTATGAAATAAAATAAATTTAGAAGTTCAAAACCGTTCTATGATCATTTCTTCATGAAAATCCCTAAGAGAGATTTCACCCATCATCGGCAACTTATACTCAAAATAAGGGTAATACCATTTTATTTTGAATATAAGTTGCCGATGGTGCGTGAAATCTCTCTGAGGGATTTTCATGAAGAAATGATCATACAACGGTTTTGAACTTCGAAATTTATTTTATTATATATATATATATATAATCATGCGGTGTAGATAAGAAGAATCCAAAGGAGTATCCTGTACATACAGTGGTAGGATAACTCTCTAAGAGAGCTCTAAATATATATGTATATAAATACATTATAGAGCAAAAATAAGAAAAACATTAGGCAGACACGTTATTTCATTGTAAATATGGGCCTATTTCAGGCGAACCATCATCAGCTTCCGTCTTTATTGTATTGAAGATTTTACACGAATCTTGTAAAATCTTCAGTACAATAAAGACGGAAGCTGATTGATCCAACAGAGAGCTCAATGTAAATTTAATTTACAGAACAGATATTTATTTATTCATCTATAAATTCAGATCATATTTAAGGTGTATAGGTATTTCAACATGTCAGTGAAACCGAAGCTTAATCCCTCCTGCCTACGACCACTAAGCCAATGGTCAAACCACCTGCATTCCACTACCAAAAGGGCCTTACTACTACGATTCACGTCGGCTGAATCCTCTAGTAACCAACATTCTTCACTGATTCCTTTACTAACACTTGGTTTCAGCACAATAATTTTTTCCATCGTTTGGTTGACTGGGGTCGACAATGCATATCTAGAACTGCCATGTTGAAATAGCTATACATCTTAATTATGATCTGAATTTACAGCTAAATAAATAAATATCTCTTCTGTAAAATTAAATTTACATTGAGCTCTCTGTTGGATCAATTTTAATATTTAAACGATAGTACTTTTAGGATCCTCTCGGATTATTTACCCTCGATTATATATATATATATATATATAAGAAAAATTAAGGCGGACACGTTATTTCATGGTAAATCAGAAGATGGGCCTATTTCAGGTGAACCATCATCAACTTCCGTCTTTATTATACAAAGGATTTTACACGAATCCTTTGTAAAATAAAGAAATAACGAGTTTGCCTTAATTTTTCTTATATTTGCTCTATATGTATTTATATACATATATATTTACAGCTCTCTTAGAGAGTTATCCTACCATTGTATGTACAGGATACTCTTTTGGATTCTTCTATACCCACACTGCATGCTGATATACATACATACATATATATATATATATATATATATGTATATATATATATATATGGGTGTGTGTGTGTGTGTGCATTTGAACAAATCCTTTGTCGCACAAACTTTGTAATAGCTGAGAATAAGCGTAAATTACATGACATTTTTACTAAAAACTAAAAGACAACTGAGCTATACTGCTAGTATATATTTTATTATTTCAAATATTCTTTAAGCTGAGTCTGAGCTCCAGGACCATGGATTAGTTTTAAAGCTTTCATTACACCCGAGCAACGCCGGGCTATACTGCTAGTACCTGATAAGTCTGTGCAACAATTATCTGTATCTTACCATTGGGTAAGTCTTTTGTAGGTATCTACGCTGATGAGTCTCCAGATGGTTTTTTTTAGAAGATTCAGGGGACCAATATCCAAAAGTCCGATCTTTGATTTCAGGCAGATCTTCTATTTCTCGACGGTTTTTAGTCTTAGCGAAAAACCGCCATTTTTGAAGTTGTCTCTAACGTCGCAGCCATTGTGGGCATTTCTAAAATTCGATAGACTCTAAGGTGAAATTGAAAGTGAAACAATCCGGTCAAGATATCGTTCCAGCTGATGACACCGTAACGAAGGCATGTAATTACAATATTGATTAAATGCCGTTTTTGGAATGTTGTATTCTTATTCCCCGCCCAATAATTTCTAGCAATATTTCACCATATTCGACACATGTACTTTTCTGTCTTGGCGGCAAATCATAGTTTTCCTGTCACTGATCATTCCCGCTAGGAAAAACAGTAAAGAATTACCGGCAGCGTCTACTGGTGTTGATATATTTCCAGAAGCCAGTCGACCAGAAAATTACTAATGATTATGGCGACTGTTGTCAAAACAATCACCCAGCTAGTAACACTAATTTATAAATATGGGAGGAATCGCTTCAGTTCCACCATGTTGTTCGGCTAATGGTTACGTTGTTGGACAAGTCATCTTCATTTCTGAAAAATGGCTACTGATTAACAGAAATTGTTTAACATTTTCCGTCAACAAATGATAAAATTATGTTCCTTCAGACAAGATTAATAACCCGTAATTTATATTTTATTGTTTGTAATGTTAGTGAAAATTTTTTTGATCAACAGAAATATTTGAATCACGACGAATAAAAAATGCATTCTTTATATATATATATATATATATATATATATATATATATATATATAAGCAAGTGGATGTGTCTAGCCACACTGATGAGCCTGATGAGATGTAATACAGCGAAACAGGCTCTTGTATGTGAATAACTAATATATCATTCTCTCATTACGATTGAGCTCTCTATAGAAGAAAATTTTAAAAACAGTTTCCACTTATTTGATATATGCATTACTCTTCAGAAATGAATTGAGTTCTTTCGGTGACTGGCGTGTGCATACACTGCTTATATACAACACGTTAAAATTTCCCTTTCTCTGATTGCAGCGACTCCGACTGACACCAAATCGGTCGAGTTTCGATCCCGGCCAGAAGCAAGTGGATGTGTTTAGCCACACTGATAAGCTGTGATACAGCGAAACAGGCTTGTATGAAGCTGAATAATATATATATAGTTTTTTTTTACTTGAATTAATAAGTATACATATGAGGTTGCGCACTTATATAGTATTATTATTCTGATGTTAATAAAACAGTGCTCAATGTAGTATCAACAGACCTTTATACACACACACACACACACACACACACACACACACACACACACACACACATATATATATATATACTTATTGTCCTACGTCGATGGCACGACTCAGAGTTTCATGCGTTATGCAGTCATCAGGTGCATTATTCAAACTGACAATTTAACAGATTCGAATTTAAGTTCACTCGATGTTCATTGGAGGTCAATCTTATCAGTTTGGATAACCTTTAATACAAGCGATGATTACATAACGTATGAAACACCGAGTCGTACCATTGACGTAGGACAATATGTATATTTACTAATATATATATATATATATATATATATATATAGGTTTCATTGAATAATATAGAAAAGTTCTGTCTATTTATTTTGTGTAAGGTCCTTTCGTATGATCTGATTAGCTTATCTGATACGAAAGGATCTTACATAAAATAAATAAACAAAACTTGTCTATATTATTCAATGAAACCTGTATTAATGAAAAAATGCTGCCAAAATACACACAATATATATATATATATATATATATATGTGTGTGTGTGTGTGTGTGTGTGTGTGTGTGTGTGTGTGTGTGAATAACGATCAGTACCCACAGAAACCACAAATTGCTCTAAAAAGAAAAGACGTCATACTTATCCCAAAACCCGAGGAACCTTTCGGCCAACACTTTTCAAGGGCTTCGTTGGCAAAATTATGAATAGGGCTAGAACGAAGACAATATCAAAAGGAGAAATTACTCACAGTACTGGGAGAAAGTGGAATTCGTTTAAAAATAAACATGAAAATGTGAGTGGGGGGTTGTAAATTTAATTCCACAAGAGTGATTTAAAAAAGAAAAAGGATAAACTCACAGACTCTCCAGTAACTGCAAGGAGCGAAAGAAATGCTCTTTCTGTCTGCACAGGCTAGGTTGATGGATTTTCAGGCAAATAGCCTCCAAGGGCCGTAGAAAATATGATGAGCGAGCACTGTGCAAGACAGAAAACCAACTGTCCTCGTACGCGGAGGCACACGCTGAATTGTCCAAAAACTGTTGGCCGATCTCTGAATCCAGGACAGCTTGGGTTGTTCTTGTAGTACTGATAGCCCAGTACTGTGAGTAATTTCCCCTTTTGATATTGTCTTCGTTCTAGCCCTATTCATAATTTTGCCAACGAAGCCCTTGAAAAGTGTTGGCCGAAAGGTTCCTCGGGTTTGGGATAAGTATGACGTCGTTTCTTTTTAGAGCAATATATATATATATATATATATATATATATATATATATATATATGTCCAAGTGAATAAGGAACGAAGAAAATATTAACAATGTTCAAAACATTCATTTAAAACAGTGCTCAGTATAAAATAGAACAATGAATATTTATTATAAGTTATAGTTTCGAACATGTACAAATTATCATCTACTACAAAGTCTACATTTTGTTTCGACATTGAAAGGACAATGTCTCATCAAGGTAGTTTGAAAAGAAGCTGGAAAATTCTTTATCTTATATTGGCGAATTATGTGTGATGGGTAGGTCGGGTGGGAAATGGTAAATAAGAGTTGTAACTTTTCAGTTAGAATTTGAACGAAAAGAGGGAAGAGATAGGGGATAGAGGTGATTAATGGACGTGTTGAAAATTTTATAGACAGATTTAACAGTAGATGATAACGTCTGGTCCTTTACAGCCTTTATGGCCAGTCCTTTGGGTTTAACAATGAGAGAATAAAAAGGAAATGTATATGGGGTGGGGGTGAGTAGGAGAGTATGCGTTAAAAAGGGGATAGGAATTGCTATTTGGCAAACATATCTGTATTAATGAAGTATACGACTACAAATATTTTTGTATTTAAATTTAGTTTTTATAATTAATCTATTTTTTTATATTTAACCTTAATTTAAAATCTAGGAAATCTCTTTTTATATATAAGATTAGAGTTGGGGTTTATATAAATTGGGGTAGCAGTATTTTTATGTAAGTTCGAAAAGTGTTAGAGACTAAGTCTAATGTTATGTCTAAGAAGTCAACTTGTTTTATATTAGGGTTAGTTACCACGCTAAGACCAAAAGATTTAAAAACTCTATGAAATAATTTTATAAGTCTATCAACCTTATCTCCAGTGGATTTATTTACTATTATGAGTCCGTCATCTCTATAGAGTCCTATATTTTTAATGTCGATTTCTTTATATTCCGTAAGGTTGTGCAAGAGAAATAATCCGACTAGATCCGAAGATTCTGCAGAATCCAGAGCTCCCATAGATAAATCGAAATTATCCGTTAAGTTTTTGTTCCACTGTTCGTTGTGGATGAGAACTGAGTTCCTGCAGTTCAAGATTATCTTGATTTCATGGCATAAAAATATATAGCAGCGGTAAATATCCAGGATAGGATTGGTAAATAATCCAAGAGGATCCTAGTAATATCGTTAGAATATGAAAACTGATCCAATAGAGAGCTCAGTGTAAAGTAACGTATATTTATTTATTTATCTGTAAATTCAGATAAAAATTTGATATATCCCGAAAAAGGAATACAGTGTGAAATAGTAAAATAGATCAGTTGAAGAATGGAACATCACACCAGGAATAAGAAATACAGATTTATTGTACTAAGGTACAATTAACAATAATACACGTGTTGGAGCGGAATTGACTATCGAATAGTGAATGCCTTCGCCTAAGACTTTTTCTGTATTTACTAGCCTTCCCACGCAAGGGGTAGGAAATGGTTGGTAAATTTCAATGCCTTTAAAACAAAGCTGTTAT
Source organism: Ascarosepion bandense (assembly GCA_037127315.1). Lineage (NCBI taxonomy): Eukaryota > Metazoa > Mollusca > Cephalopoda > Sepiida > Sepiidae > Ascarosepion > Ascarosepion bandense. The sequence continues at coordinate 1,146,818 of JBBBDQ010001878.1, forward strand.
CAACTAACCACCATAGACAATCGCATCTACCTCCCATTAGCATGGGACAGGCTAGCCTCCCAGAGAGTAAAATACTACGCCTCCTTGGCCTTACACTCTCGGCGGACCTCAAATGGAATGACTATATTGAATCCATTGCCAAATCTGCTGCTATGAAAGTCGGCTCCCTGTGCAGGGCCCGGAAATTTTTCCCACCTTAATCTATTCTGCACATATACAAATCTACCATCCGCCCGTGTATTGAATATTGCTGCCATATCTGGTCGGGTGCCCCTGCTGCACTCCTTGGGCTTCTTGACAAAATACAAAGGAGGATCTGTAACGTGGTTGATACTGACTTGGCAGTCCGGCTGCAGCTGCTCTCACACCGGCATGATGTGGCTTCCCTGTGCCTCTTCTACAAGTATTTTCATGGCTTCTGCTCCGATGAGCTTAGATCACTGGTGCCGCCTCAGCACGAATTTACACGAGATACTAGATTAGCAACTAGGTCCCACCCTTTTACAGTTAAACAAATAAGATGTAACCGAAAATTCTACTCCAACAGCTTCTTTTCTCGCGCTTCCCGCCTGTGGAACTCCCTTCCACAAGTCTGCTTTCCCGACAGTTACAATCTCCAGGTGTTTAAATGTAGGGTCAATAGACACCTCCTATCACACTAACTCCCAACTATTCTCAGAACACTCTCATCTACCCAACCCTCATTCTCGGTATCCTTACCCGCCTATCACCCACCCTCTGTCATTTCCTATATTTAATCAGCCTTTCTCCACTCTACGTAGCTCCCTGCGCAGTAGTGGCAGTGACATGCCTTGCTCGGGGTGAAATGCTTATAAAAAAAAAAAAAGATGTGACACATGGTCATTTTATAGTGGGTATTCCCGGTCATATAGCCAGGCCAAAAAATATCTGTCTATTTTTCCCCAGTCGTGGTTCCGCCAAAGGGTAGAACTTTGTGCTCTCTGCTCGGAAGCAGAGAGCGCCCTCTATCCGAAGGCAGAGAGCTGACAGTGTCATAGAAAAGTCAGGCGAATGCCTAAGACCTTTTTGTATTTACTAGCCTTCCCACGCAAGGCCAGATGTGACACATGGTCATTTTATAGTGGGTATTCCCGGCCATATAGCCGGGCCAACAAATCTCTGTCTATTTTTCCCCAGTCGTGGTTCTACCCTTCGGCGGAACCACGACTGGGTTTGTGCTCTCTGCTTGGAAGCAGAGAGCTTTTAGTAGAGGGCGCTCTCTGCTTCCAAGCAGAGAGCGCCCTCTACCCGAAGGCAGAGAGCTGACAGTGTGATAGAGCAGTCAGGCGAATGCCGAAGGCTTTTTTCCATTCGTACCGCTCGTTACCGTCATTTATAAAGTAGAGCATTCTATTCTCGAGGGAATGGCAGGATGTTCCACTGTAACAGAATTAGAGAAGAAATAGCCTTTTCCAACATGTATTCTCAGTCCCATTTAAACAAATAATGAGGAAAAATCCTAAGCCTAGTGGTTTGCTCTAGTAAAGGAAAGGGTCGTGGGATATTAATTTTTATAGGGTTAAGCTAGTGGAATTTTAGTAGTAATTTCTTCTTTGGTAGGGGGAGGTTTGATCCTTAAGTTAGTAGTCGTAGGTAGGATGGAATTAACTGCTTAGCCAAAATATAAAAAAAAGCAACCTTATTTAAATCTAAACAAATTTATAAATGTAACTTTATCTGTGTGTGTGTGTGTGTGTGTGTGTGTGTGTGTGTGTGTCCGTTACCTATAGACTCGGAAACGGCTGAACCGAGTTTCTTGAAAATTTACGCACTTGTAGTATTAACGTCTGCGAGTGTTCTTAGCTCGGTTTTGTGTCGAGGTACCCCAGATAAATATCGAAAATCGATAATCGAAAAAATCGGGTTATAGAAGGAGTGGTCCGATTTTAATCAAATTTGATACACTCTTAGACAAAGGCACAAAACAAAAAAAGATATTCAGAAGTTTCAAGGTTGCAGTTCTTACAATAGTGCAGAAAATCGATAATATATATATATATATATATATAAAAGGCAAGGTGTTTATCTGCCTGAATGTCTGTATTTTTTCAGTTATTTTATTATAGTTTTTGCTTCGGGTTTGCTCTAAGTAGGTATAATTGTAGTTCTTAGTCTCAGCCATGATACCATTTACTCAAAGGACTTATTTAGCCTTCAAAATCCAGTTTACGACGAAAAAAACTTATTTGATATCGATACCAGGAAATCAAAATTTGACTTACATCCATTCATTTTTCTTTCAGTCTACGGTTTCGCTTTAACTGGAAAACACTATTGCTTTTTAGTCTTTCGTGCCAACGTCCAAAGAGTCTGAGCTCCAGGACAATGGATTAGTTTTAAAGCTTTCATTACACCCGAGCAACGCCGGGCTATACTGCTAGTATATATATTTCTTTTTTGTACTTTTTACAGCGCAGTTCTCTCGATTGTTACTTAAACTTTCTGATTATAAAAAAAAAAATTGAAAATTTACAATATTTAAACAATTTTTTTTGGTGGGGTTTCAGTTTCTTATACAACATTATAGTAAATTGATCCTCCATTTTCCATTCACTATAAGGTTGTATGAGAAACTGGTCCCACACCTAAAATTATTTAAATATTAAAATTTTTGAAAAAAAATTTTTTTTGTCATTCATAAAATTTAAGGCGTAAAATCTAACATTGCACTGAAAAAAATCCAAAAAATTTAATAATGAACACATTTACAGATGGTGGTAATGTCGTACCTGTGACTGGTTTCAAAATGGAGACCTGATTTACTTTAACGTTCTATGAGAAATTGATCTCCGTCAGAAAATGTTGAAATATTAAAATTTTTCAAAAAAATTTTTGTCAGACGTAAAGTTAAGGGGGTATCCGATGGGACTGCGCTGAAAAAAGTAAAAAAAAAAATGAAAAACAATGAAATTAAACGTGGTGCTTCAGGTCTTCAGGTCTTCCAGGGGGTTATCACCATGATCTCCACCATACTAGATCAGGGCTGACCTGAGAACAGCAACAATTCGGAGGTGGTTCCACAACCGTCAAAACCTCCAATCTTTTGATCAGAGACCTTGCTGCCGGATGTAGTCTATCGCCAAAGGAAAGTTTTTAATATCTAATGAAAATTAATATCTAACAATTGCAATAAGTATCGTTTTTAATATTTACCGATTTTAATATCAGACGAATTTAAAACTATCGATTTAATATCTAATTCATTATTTATTATATTTAATATCTGGGAATTAGAGTATCTGTCAATTCTAACATCTATCGATTTTAACATCTAATAATTTTAATATCTGGCAATTAGAGTATCTGTCAATTATAATATCTACCGATTTTAACATCTAATAATTTTAATATCTAGCAATGTGAGTATCTGTCAATTTTAATATCTATCGATTTTAACATCTAATAATTTTAATATCTGGCAATTTGAGTATCTGTCAATTTTAATATCTATCGATTTTAACATCTAATAATTTTAATATCTGGCAATTTGAGTATCTGTCAATTTTAATATCTATCGATTTTAACATCTAATAATTTTAATATCTGGCAATTAGAGTATCTGTCAATTTTAATATCTATCGATTTTAACATCTAATAAATTTAATATCTGGCAATTAGAGTATCTGTCAATTTTAATATCTATCGATTTTAACATCTAATAATTTTAATATCTGGCAATTTGAGTATCTGTCAATTTTAATATCTATCGATTTTAACATCTAATAATTTTAATATCTGGCAATTTGAGTATCTGTCAATTTTAATATCTATCGATTTTAACATCTAATAATTTTAATATCTGGCAATTAGAGTATCTGTCAATTTTAATATCTATCGATTTTAACATCTAATAAATTTAATATCTGGCAATTAGAGTATCTGTCAATTTTAATATCTATCGATTTTAACATCTAATAATTTTAATATCTGGCAATTTGAGTATCTGTCAATTTTAATATCTATCGATTTTAACATCTAATAATTTTAATATCTGGCAATTTGAGTATCTGTCAATTTTAATATCTATCGATTTTAACATCTAATAATTTTAATATCTGGCAATTAGAGTATCTGTCAATTTTAATATCTATCGATTTTAACATCTAATAAATTTAATATCTGGCAATTAGAGTATCTGTCAATTATAATATCTATCGATTTTAACTTCTAATAATTTTAATATCTGGCAATTAGAGTATCTGTCAATTTTAATATCTATCGATTTTAACATCTAATAAATTTAATATCTGGCAATTAGAGTATCTGTCAATTTTAATATCTATCGATTTTAACATCTAATAATTTTAATATCTGGCAATTTGAGTATCTGTCAATTTTAATATCTATCGATTTTAACATCTAATAATTTTAATATCTGGCAATTTGAGTATCTGTCAATTTTAATATCTATCGATTTTAACATCTAATAATTTTAATATCTGGCAATTTGAGTATCTGTCAATTTTAATATCTATCGATTTTAACATCTAATAATTTTAATATCTGGCAATTAGAGTATCTCTCAATTTTAATATCTATCGATTTTAACATCTAATAATTTTAATATCTGGCAATTTGAGTATCTGTCAATTTTAATATCTATCGATTTTAACATCTAATAATTTTAATATCTGGCAATTAGAGTATCTGTCAATTTTAATATCTATCGATTTTAACATCTAATAATTTTAATATCTGGCAATTAGAGTATCTGTCAATTTTAATATCTATCGATTTTAACATCTAATAATTTTAATATCTGGCAATTAGAGTATCTGTCAATTTTAATATCTATCGATTTTAACATCTAATAATTTTAATATCTGGCAATTTGAGTATCTGTCAATTTTAATATCTATCGATTTTAACATCTAATAATTTTAATATCTGGCAATTAGAGTATCTGTCAATTTTAATATCTATCGATTTTAACATCTAATAATTTTAATATCTGGCAATTTGAGTAACTGTCAATTTTAATATCTATCGATTTTAACTTCTAATAATTTTAATATCTAAAGTTTTTCTTTAGAATGAATGATTATCTGCTTGGTCTCCCCAGTCATTGCGTAAGGTTGGCTTTAAAGGCACACACACAAATAACTTTTTTCTAGATATAAGCAAAGATTAAATTTGATGAACGCTTTGACATCTATTCCTCAAAATATGACAAAATAACGTGTCAGTCTTCCTCCACACTGGCTAAAAGGAACCATCCAAGTAAAAATAAAAGCCTTTTAATTTTCTCCTTTCTATCCGGGCAAACATATTTTTCTGTTGATTCGCAAGATCAAAGGCACATGATAACATGAAAGAATGAATTGTCAATCGAGTTGTTGCAGGCGTAGAAAAATAAATGTATATGCGGCCTTAAATATCGTTTACGTTCTATATCAAGGGTGGAAGAATATACAACAGGTTTTTGTGACTCTCACAGAAGGGGATTGTAACTAGTGCCAAGGAAAGGCGATGCATTTTATTTGATAGCGAGGACGGCATATTGAAAGGGATACTAAATATTGACGAACGTTTGAAAGAATATTCATCATCGTAGTCTTCATCATCGCCCTAATAATGTTGTATATCAACAAACAACAAACACGCATATATATAAAAATATAAGTTATATTTTTATTAATGACGATGAACCGTGTAGCCTAGT